>JAOTNS010002384.1:0-22626 GCA_028476615.1 Culter alburnus | reverse complement strand
ATCTGACTCCAATTTCAAATGATTATTACTCTTAGGTTGTGTTTCCAATTAGAACTTAATCATTTGTTATGTATTAATTTAGATTTTTTGATTATTCTGATTACCTTATATCTTCAATTATTTCGTTCACTGCAGTCCTGGTATCGCTTTAGAAGAGTCACTTTGGCCAACTTGCTCTTCCCGATCACAAACTCGTCAGTTCTGACCTTAAACATTGGATGCAGGGTAAATATCTACCTTAAGTCGGTCGCGCTCTGCTTACTCGTAACAAAAAACATAGTTTTGATATATTTACGAAAACTGCAACTTATTTAAGGCAGTGATTGTCAGAAATCAGAATGGACTCAATTGATGTGCTCTATGATCCATCTATTAAACCTTTCGTATGAACATCCTGAACACAGATTTGAGGTAATACCTTCGCTTTGATCTACTAGAAATAATGGATTAAGAATAATACAGAATCAACCTTTTATTTGTCAAGTAAAAATATATCATGCCAATTACATTACAATTAGACAATTAAAGCCAATTCAGACATGATAAATGCATAACATGGATTACTCAAGAAATGCATATACACAGGGACATGTGAATATCTTCAGAAATTCACATATCTTGTGGGGGCTTCTGACTACAGATGATCCCCCCTGACTGCTTTGCTTTTTACTTATATACAGACCAGAACAAAGAGTTGTAAATGTTTATTACACAACACCTGTTTTGGGGAGAGGAGAAAGACACCACCCAAAAAGAGGACAGGATTTTCCTTAGTTTTCCATCTTCTTCATAATTCTAGTGACTGCTGTGAAATTGAGACCATTTTACCAATCGCACTGAGACTTTTAAAATGATACCAAACATGAAAAAGGGAAAAACAATAATACACAAGTTACATTATATGTTTTGAATAACTTTCAGTCAGGGTGTTTGTGTGTGTGTGGTGGGGGAGGCGTTGTCATTTGCTACTTCTTTGAGATCTTCTGTAGGCAAGTTTTATTGCTTTATTGCAGGATGCTTGATCTCAGTTTCCGTTTAGCAGGAAAATCACCAGCCTTACAGTGCTGATATGAATTATGGCAGCACTGGGATGTTTTATTTGTTTGTGTTTCAGATCACAGTATGAGAGCGATGTGTGGGGTGAAGCAGAAATAGATGTTTTTAATGTGTTTTCTCTCACTCCAGGATTGAAAGAAGTGGTTTCTTTCACCAGTGGTTGTGGGAAAAAAATGCATACTAACTAATCAGATTTAGTCTGAAAGGTAAGTTAGAAAGTTCTTGCTTATATAAGTGTTATAAAAGTAATTTGACATTCACAGTCGTGCTGCTCTTCATGTCTATGGTAGAATCAAAGCCGTGCTGATAATCAGTATAACTGCACTCTTGATCATGTGAAACTGTTTAAATGTGGCAGGATGAAAGAAAACAGCTCAACACCTTCAACCTTTTAAACACAACTTCAGCAAGGGCGGGGGTATTCTGTGTTCGGGCCGATTACCGAGCTCGGAGCCCTCTCCCCGGACAGCACGCCAAATACGTTTACCAATTTATTTACCTGACTTATTTGTAAGTGTGAACTCGTGAATAAAAATAAGGTAGTGTCTTTGTGTCACAACACTGTGTTGTTAACACACACAAACACAAAGGAAAACGGTGTCTTTAATAAATCCACAGGAATATAATCAACCAGAGAACAGCAATCCAACAAAATTGAACCATTGACAAGGTCAAGGTCAAGTTTATTTATATAGCCCTTTAAAACAGCATAAATGCTGACCAAAGTGCTGCACAACATACCAAACAAAACTTCCTCTTACAATACAATTTAAACACTAATAATAAAATATCAAAAAAACCAAAACAAAAGTAATCAAATTAAGACAGGAACATCATGCAATATAAAACAATATTTAAGACTAAAAAAAATAATATCAAATTACACATATGCCTGAGAAAAAAGTATGTTTTAAGAGAAGACTTAAATGTAGAAAGAGTAGGGGAAAGTCTAATAGACACAGGTAGGGAATTCCAGAGCTTAGGACCAAGAACTGAGAAAGCTCCCTGTTAAAAAACGAGCCGCAGCATTCTGTACCAGTTGTAATCGCGAGAGCGAGGACTGATTTATTCCAGCGTATAGAGCATTACAATAGTCCAGCCTGGTTGAAATAAATGCATGAATAATGGTCTCCAAATCACTAGAGCTCAGAATATTTTTCAGCTTGCGAAGTCCCCTAAGCTGCAGAAAACTGGCTCTAACTACAGAGTTGATTTGTTTATCAAATTTTAACTCAGGGTCAAGGGTAACTCCCAGATTTTTAACTTTATCACGACAAGACCCAACAGCAATGAACAGAAACAAAGGAACTGAAGTACACCGGAAAACAAGGATAATTAACGACACACATGAACTGAATGATGAATCAAATTAACAACCATGACAACAAACTCAACAGGGGGAAAAGAAAGTTAAGTGAGACTGTGATAGTACGCCCCGGTCCTGGAATGGTGCGACCTTACGCCAAAAGAGAGACAGAGGAGGCTTCGGTGGAGGATGGAGATCCGGGAGAGGGATGAACAAACAGAAAGTCCAGGGTGGTGCAGGTGGAGGAACTGACCAGGGGATGGCCTTGAACAAGAACAGGCAGATGGTGACCCAGACCACTGCCAGGACATTTCAGATGGAGCCCAACCCACCTCGTAGCCAAATTTTGACAATACCAAGAATATCAAAGTCTAATAATGGAGGATAACTTATTTTGTAATCATTATAAGCACAAGTTGTAATTGCTGCTGAATCACAAACACAATAAATGTGCCCTAGAATGCTTTTTCACAAGATGTAATATAAGTCTAAGGTGTCCCCTGAATGTGTCTGTAAAGTACCCCATAGATTTTTTTTATATTCATTTTTTTTAACTGCCTATTTTGGGGCATAATTAGAAATGTGCCGATTCAGCATGCGTCCCCTTTAAATGCTCGCGCTCCCTGCCCCCAAGCTCGCAACTCTTTACAGTTTTTTACAGACGCTAGGACACATTTCTCAATACTTAGGTCACTTTTGCAAAACTCTTCACACAGTGAACACAACAGAAGACTATGTGGGCTAAACTGAGGATCAATTATCATTGCTTGGCACAAAATGCATTCAATGACTACATCTCTCAAATTTCATGAATTCTTTCTCACTCAGACACAACAACTGCCAAAACTCTTTGTACGTACAGGCCAATTTGCACATGCTTACATACTGTTTTCAAAACTGTTAAACTTATGTTCAAACAAACATAATACAAAACTGAATACAACAGAAATATGCTGCATTCTATAGTAATATAGTTATGAAATATATTCTGAATCTAAAAAAATCAAATACTATCAAAACAATTAGATGAAACGGAACACCTACACAAGTATTCGTTTTTCAGTTTCATTACCATCCATTCAAAAGGGGAAACTTAGGAATATTTTTTTTCTGTAATGTAACCATGGACCATGTAACATGTACTGCAGTGAATTATAAAAAGTGGAGAGTGTCATTCTTGTTTTATAAAGAAATTTAAAAAAAGAAAACATTGTTTAATGCTAACTGATGTTAGTGTTTTTAAGGTCGATGTTTTATGAGTGACAAAGTGTGTTTGCTTGGTGAAAACCTTTGCTAGTGTTCTGGAAGATGAGTTGATTTGAGACATGAATAAGGTTTTGGTAGATTTAGTGCATTTTGAATGTGAATGAACTGCTGTGCCAGATGAAAGTTGGTTAGGAGAAACTGTGTGAAGAGTTTTGAAAAAAGTGGCCTAAGTATTGAGAAATGTGTCCTAGCGATTGTAAAAAACTGTAATACATTGCATAAACAAAGTTCACACAGCTAATAAACCCTCAAAATGGATCTTTACAAAGTGTTCGTCATGCAGCATATCAGATCATGTAAGTATGGTATTTATTTGAATGTTTACATTTGATTCTGAATGAGTTTGATAGTAGCCTATGCTGCGGCTAACGGAGCTAAAGCTAACATTACACACTGTTGGAGGAGATTTATAAAGAATGAAGTTGTGTTTATGAATTTACAGACTGCAAGTGTTTAATAATGAAAATAGCGACGGCTCTTGTCTCCGTGAATACAGTAAAAACGATGGTAACTTTAACCACATTTAACAGTACATTAGCAACATGCTAATGAAACATTTAGAAAGACAATTACAAATATCACTAAAATATCATGTTATCATGATTATGCTCCATCTGCCATTTTTCGCTGTAGTTCTTGCTTGCTTACCTAGTCTGATGATTCAGCTGTGCACAGATCCAGACGTTAATACTGGCTGCCCTTGTCTAATGCTTGAACATGGGCATATGCAAATATTGGGGGCGTACATATTAATGATCCCGACTGTTACGTAACAGTCGGTGTTATGTTGAGATTCGCCTGTTCTTCAGAGGTCTTTTAAACAAATGAGATTTACATAAGAAGAGGAGACAATGGGTGATCATGATTCGGATCTAGTTCAAAACTGCCAACGGCTGAAATCATGTGACTTTGGCGCTCCGAACAGCTGATTCGATACACTGATTCATAACGCTCCGAAGCTTCCTGAAGCAGCATTTGAAACGGCCATCACTTTATAAGTCGTATTTTTTTTTTTTTGGCCACCAAAAATATTCTTGTCGCTTTATAATATAATATTGAACCACTGTACTCACATGAAATGATTAAATATGTTTTTAGTACATTAATGGATCTTGAGAGAGGAAATGTCATTGCTGGCTATGAAGGCCTCACAGAGCCATCGGATTTCAGCTAAATTATCTTAATTTGTGTTTCGAAGATCAACAAAGGTCTTACGGGTGTGAAACGACATGAGGGTGAGTAATTAATGACAGATTTTCATTTTGGGTGAAAAACCCTTTAACTAACCTCATATAATATATAATATAGCTGTATATCACTGTCATATGGACATTACTTTGACACACTCATCTCTGACTGATAACTGAATATTGCCTAAATTGAAACATTAAAACAAGCATTTTCTGTAAAGTTGCTTTGAAAAAAAAGAGACATTTTAAATTGAGAGAGACAATTCAATAGAAATGCAAAACAGCTGCATTATTTGTGAGATGACTTCTCAAAGCAGAAGTCGTCTCAAGCTGGTTTTGTGAGCTTGACAATAGCCAAGTTTCCATCCACTTTTTGTGCTGTTTTCTTACTGACATAGTGAGCATTGTGAAATTTGCTTTCTCCAGCCTGTTTCCATCCAATTGGCCTTTTACCGATAAAATGGTGTGTGTGGTTATGTCACGAATGATGAAAGTGATTTGTTAAGTTTGATTTGTGTAAGTTTTGTTTTATCGCAAAAAAAAAAAAATGTCTATGAGCCGTTTCCATACTTATTAAAAAAAAAAAAAATTGGTTCCACATCAACACCCCAACACACACACACACACACACACACACACACACACAAAAGGAGGAAGTATTGTTTATTGAAATCTGCAGCTTACTGTCATTTCAATTCACAAATAATTGGAAATGTCCATAATATCTGAAGATGACAGAATGAAGGAGTTGCTCATCTGATAGGGCACAAGTAACAACCCTTATGGTCAAAACCCAAGGGTCTGCATGGGAGAGACCACACAATAAGGTGTTCTGGGAGCTGAAACAGGTGCTCTAGGATGCTGAAGGTGGCTTGTGCGCGATCAACTGAAGAAGAGCAGGCGCTGTTAAATTCACCAAACTGTGGCGGGGAGGCGCTGACACAAGCGCTCTCAATGCTGCAGGCGGCTCGTGAGCAAAGCGTTCATTGTTTTCCCAGGACAGTCCTATATTTCAGCTCTACTTTTAGTGTTGCTACTTAAAAAAATGTGTTTTGTCCTGTATTTCATCTTTCCTTAAATTTAGTTACAACTGGGTGATCATAGAGTGAGCAGTAGAAGTAGTAGTGTTCTGTCACGCACAGACAGCCCAATCAATTGCTAGAACAAAATTACCATTCAATCACAATTCAATCTCTCTCACGCACGCTGTCTCTATTTCCTTGTGTGCGATCCCAGTTCTCTCGGACAGCGCGCGATCAGTTCTCATTGCGCCTGAATGGTCAAATGCACACATAGTTGTCAAAATATCCATCGTGTGGAGTATCTCATGTAAATACAGTCGCGTTATGGCTTAAGTGTACGTAAACAGGTGGGTGAAAACAGGATATGTGTCAGTATATTAAATATTACATCCATGGATTCAGTTTTAAAGGGACAGTAGCCTAATTAAATATTTGTCATTAATGTTAATAAAACAACAAAAGATGTTAATAAATTTCAATCATGACAACTCTCGGAGTGAATAGATTCAACAGCATTTTTAGCATGGAGCATGGAATTACATAGGCTGATTTTGGCGTACAAGATCTGCTTACGCTTCTGCTGCTGAGCAAATACATAATTGTTCAGCTTAGTCAAAATAACAAGAAAGGAAAGGCAGCTGCCGAATGATAGAACCCCCTCAAAGCAGTGGACCTTGCTGCATGCTGCACGAATAGGAAGCGCCGAGTTACTACGGCCTAAAACCCCGTCCAGCAGATCTGCACGCCAAAATATGTGTACTGCTCTGCTCCGTAAGCTATAAGCGTGGTATGGCTATCTATGTGTGCCTGGCCTGCTTTGCCGAATGGCTTAACACTAATGAACTTACCTGTAAATGTGCCTCTTACCTATTGGCCTAGATATAGTATTTACTGAGCAGACTTAATGCATTAATGACATGCCTATACAATGTGACAGGATATATCTACTGTAGTGTTTTGTTTTGTTTTGTTTTAATTTAGAATTTAATTTAGAATTTAAATTTTGTGAATGAAGTAACAGAAAATTCTTGAAAGCCCAACCCTGCGCCACCTGATTTTTTATTTTATTTTAATTTTTTTAATTATACAGTCATTTGCTTTTGACCTTCCATGATGTCTTTGGAATTAGGTCTGATGTAACGTTCGTAAGCTGATGAATTCCAGTGCCCCATCTCTTTAAGGGTAGCGGATGGGCACTCTTGGGGGCTGTCATTACTGCGTCGATTCTGAAAGAGTGAGGGGTGTATACTTCACTGTTTAATCCACAAAGATGGCATAGCTGTTTCAGTTTAGAGGAGAACCAGACTCTGGTCATAGGTTTGCCGTCTGCTGTGAGGAACAGCGGCGTTTCTCTGGGATTCTTTCAGAAACATTATTTATTTATTTTGATGTACTAAGGATGTAACATAATCTCTATATTATATAAATGTTAGTGGTGCTTGGCCCTGCAAAACTTTCCACTACAATGTAATCTAACTGCAGGAAAGTCCGTCACTTTAATTGCACTCCAGGCTTCATCACTAGATGGCGTGTCTGTTACAAAACTGAGTTCTCTATCTGTCAGTCACTTTGACGTTGTCATGTGATGACACTAGTGTAGTGTTTCTCAACCCTTTTTTACTCGATGGCCTCCTCCTTCACCAGATCAATACTGCAGTGAAGATGCCTGACCTTTCCTCTTATACTGTACTTCCACAGCAAAGAGAGGAAGTGTTTGTATTTAAGCCTTTTATTAACAAATTTGTCAAAACGACCTCTGCTTCCCCATCGACATACAGCATGAGCTCAAATGCTGTCGAACTTGCCAAGTCCTAACTACCAAGGACGCGAGTCCGAACTTAGTGAAAGGTTTTGAGAAAACGCCTAGTGTCAAAAACTCTAGCCGCATAACATACAGATAAAATGTCACACACTGTGCAAAGCCCTATTGAAACTACTAATTCACTGGTTGTCATGTTGCTGAAATAATGTACTAGCAAACCTTATTTAGCATTATATATCGATAGAATAATTACTTGCCTACTGTAACGTTAGTTACCGTTATATTATCTTACTAGCTATTTATTACTTATAGAAATAGTGCATATACGTCATATAGTTACATTACATGTATTGCAAAATACGTAATGTTTTTGAGGACCAAGTTTGTAGTCAAAGTATGGGCAGGCCATAGTCAATGTAAATCATATGTTGATGTTTCGTCCGTATCAGTGAATGTGCTATAACTGTTATCCGCCGTCATCGGTGGCCCTGCTTTTTTAGCCTGCGCGTTCACAGCAGGCTCCATGTGATGGGGGAGGAGCTGTGGAGGGAGGGCTGTAGCGCAGCAGAGAGCAAGGGGGAGTGACCTGTGAGTTGTGCTTGTTCAAATTTTCAGGCTAAGTCAACGTTTTCTAAAAACTCCCTACTGCAGCTTTAAAGGGGAAACAATAAATTTTCCTATGGTGTCCCAGTAATTGTTCCCAATTAAACCACTGAAAATAGAACATTACATACAAGTTTTGCTGAAATTAACTCACTAATAGAATGTTTTTTATCTTATGGCATGGTGCCCTAGGCAACAAAAAATTTTTTGGACTTCACACCGGATCAATATATGAACGTCTGTTCAGTGAAATGAGGGGCTGAAGTGGTGGCAGCCTTTTCTGTTTATCCACATAAATAAAAACAAACAAAACAAGCCCTATAATTTAACACATATTATGAAGACACTTCATATTTAATGGTATTATATGATTTTATATTGAACATCTTCAATAAAACATTTTCATTTTGTTTGTAACATTGTATTTTAAATGGTAAATCATTGTTGACTTCTCTTAAGTTTGAATTTCTGAGGAACTCTTATAGATGCAGGACTATCCTACAGCAAACACTGAACCAGACTATTAAATGTTGAGAAGGGATCTCATTGGCTGCAGGATCAGCAGAGACCAATCAGCCTGAGTCATTTGGTATTGATGTGATCGATTACAGACTGCATGTAAAGGAGCAATTGAAGCCTGTGCCATCTTCAGTTTCATGACTGAACTAGATTTCTGACATGACAATTCTTGGAGAGTTTGTGATGGTAATGAATATGACAATGTTCATGTGTTTGTTCTGCTGCTGTTGATTATATCTGCTGTAGAGTACAGGACTTTCCACTGCCAACACACAACATGCTGCTGCTGTACGAGCAAACATGAATCACCCCATAGCAGATCTGGACAGGTGGAGCTGGGGGAGGTGGAGGGTTTCTGAAAGTACACTGCACTGCTACAGCAAACAATAGACAAGTGTTTGAATGTTGAGCAGCAAGATCATTGATACTGATACAGCAGGAATCATTCAGTTGTGTCCTGTAGAGAATGATGTGTGAATGTGTGTGTCTGACTCTGTATATTTACTGTTACTGTGATTTGGTGATGTAAAGCCTTTCTTTTAACCCTGTCAGTAAAACTATTGGACTCTGAATGTATATGGTCCTGATCTCTCTTCTGTCTTTTGCATTCAGAGGGTGTTTTACATGAGCGGCATGCTTCACTGCTCTGAATGTGTTTAGAGCTCTATGAACTGAACATGACATGATCAAGAGCTCTTCTTCATCAACCAACAAACATGACTTTCAGCTGCAGCTGCTCATACAACACAATCACACACAACACTGATCACAGACAAACACTAATAACACTAGATCATCTAAATCAACATCAATCTTGTGTTTCTGAAGAGAATGAGTCAGTGTTTAATATGATCATCATGTTTTAGGTGTAATATATGATCCCTGTCAATCAAACTGAACAGACTGAATTCAGTTGATTTTCATAAACATTTTCATATCTCTATTTTCATCGTGACATTTTCAGCAGAAGTGAAACTGGGTGTGTTCCAGTCCAGATCATGTGACCAATCAAACAGTGAGACTGAAAAGCCCATTTGCATTGTCAGGGTGGAGTGATTGTGATCCTCTCAGAATAGAGCAGCTCTGTCTCCAGAGACCATGTTCAAACCCCAAGAGCTTTATTTGACTTTATTTCCTGCTACATCAAGCTTGTGAAAAGCACCTGCATCTTCATCTGTTAGTTGAATGATGTTGTCAGACACAAAGTGAACTTGTTGAGAAGCTTTATTGAATGTTACAGCAGATTGAAAGATCACACAGTGCTTTGACACGCCAGCTCTCTTTCAGTATTGAGTTGTAAATCACTACAGCTGCAGCACTAGACTCATGTGAATCCTGCCTGACACAGGACACTCAGATACGGCTCATCTTCAGGAGAGAAACATCAGCACTCAGAGCTCTTGTGGAACGAGACCTCATGAGGAGCTCCATCATGTGTTACTCTGCAGACGTACACCTCTCCCTCTTCCCAGCGTGCTTTGCTGAGGGTCAGGACGCTACTGCGGCTGTAGCGGCCGTCCCGCTGGCTCTCCGCGCTGGTCACGACCCCCTCGGTGACCTCTGACCCGTCCAGTGTCCAGCTCACCAGCGCCCCCTGTGGAGAGTAAGAGCTGAGCAGGCAGAGCAGTGCGGCTGAGTCTCCAGAGATCTGCAGAGAAGAGGGCGGCAGCAGAGACACTGAGGGCTTCACTGTGGGACCAGCTGCAGGAGACAAACACAACACATTCACAAACACAAAGAAAACACACTGTTTCACTCACAGCATTTCAACAGCGGCAGAAATCACCACAATCTGATCCTTCATGACATTCAACATCACTAGAGCTGATATAATATACAATATACAAACTACACAATCACTATATACATTTAAATCAAACCTCAGAAATCAAACTAAACATACTGAGACACTGACTGATTTAAATCCAGCAGTTTAACTCTGAACATTAAGTTCTTAAATTTTACTTGAGATATTCAACTAAAAAATGTAACTCAATTTCAAACAGAATTAAAACACAACTGAATCATACATATATTTTGTTTCTATTAAATTACACTTTGTACACTGAATTATAAGCACAACATGAGCAAAAGAGATTCAGTATCACTGACTGAAATACAGAAAGAACATTTACATTCTGATGTCAGATCTATTTTTCCATCATGATATCTACAATAAAACATGATCTATATATGAACCGAGTATAGAGATAAATGAAGGAAAATTAAACCTGTAATAAACTGAATAAACTCACAGTGAGACATATTATGTAAATATGTTTAGTTTTTTGTAATAATGTTGTTCTTCTGAATGTATAAACATGACAATATCATTGTTTTAGATTAAATAATTATAAAACAATGTCAGTAACACTTAATTTAAAGCCTTTATACAGAATGAATTATAAAAGTATTTGAATGCATTAATTAAGCATTGTTAAACACATCATAATGCATGTATGATCTCATGAATAATTCATTAAGCAGTTATAAAGCATTATTATATCATCTATTCACTGTTACACCTTCAGAAAGTATAATGGGGTAAAACAAATTGCAAACAACCAATTTCAGATTTAATATGGAATCTGTCAGTATAATGCCTTTTAATTTTGGTTACAACTATTTATTACAAGATACAAGGCATTATAATCTTAATTATGGATACTTTATTACACATTATACATAAATGCTTCAAGTAAAGTTTCAGAACAATATTATTATTGAAAAAAAAATGTTCTTGTTTCATCTGTAAAACACTTTCTGAAATCTGAAATTGTATTTTTATTTTAATAGTTGATTAAAAACACTTACCGAGCACCAGTTTAGTTCCTCCACCGAAAGTCCACCACAGTGATACAATCTAATGAAACGGTCGTACAAAAACCTCTATTCCACTCGAGTGAACACAAAACTCCAGCAGAGAGAGAGAAACAACACTTCAACACACTGATATTAGAAGAAACTCACATCTTCTCAACACTCACACATTCAGTTTGGATGAAATGATTTATGATATAACACTGTTTATAGATATATATTTGATGACCTGTGACCTCTGAGGTGACCTTTGACCTCTTTTATCATGGATGATGTTGTGGAGTTTCTCATAATGATCTTCTGTTCTTCATATGAAGCTCAATCATCATGATTCACAGAAAAACCTGCAGCTTCAAATAAATCAATCAATAATTCTGAACATTTTATATTCATATTGTTTAATCTAGTGTCACATGACCTGATTATGAGTCCTGATGAACACCATCGGGAACATAACAGGACATCAGGACTCACAAACACCATTATGTACATCATTTCTGCTTTACTCTAAAAACAGTAAAATTGATTTATTTAGTAGATGATTTCTCATGTTAACATGCCTTGAAAGGTGTACACTGAAAAAAGTGAAACTACTGTGTTGTTCATTTAAAGTGCATTTTTACATTGGACTAAGTGAAAATCATGGTTTCTGGTTTAAACCTATTTTTTCCAGTTTGCCTTAAAGCAAATAACGAAGCCCCTAGAACAAATTAAAAACAACAATTTGAATTAAGTAGTATTTCTATTTTTAAACCAGATGTTTTCATGTCACGTGACCACATGACGTCACATCAACGAACTCCACATCAGCATTCGAAAATGTGTTATTTTAACGAAAATAAGTGTTTTTCATTCACATTTATGGTTAGTGGCAGGATGGGACCATTAGGTTATTACTTTACAGACAACTATGTTTGTGCACATCCCAGTTAGCGTCAATGATAGAAATAACGTTGAATCAATGTTAATGTGTCAGTGGTAATGACATTGAATCAATGTCACTTTTGCACCCTCAATTAATGTTAAATCAATGTTAAATTTCAACAATAAATCAATGGTAATGGCATTGAATCAGGGTTACAATGTGATGTTGGTTCAACATCATGCTTCCACTCTCAGAAGATGAAACACAACTGACTCAAAGCCACACAGCCTGAAATCAACTGAAGATAAAAGAAGACATTAAATCTCTCAAGATCTCAGCAGAAGTTCTTTTGAGAATTAACAGAGATTTAGATGTTGATGTTTTATTGAAAATGTTTGGTCACCATTTTGGTGGTCAGTGGTTCCTTTAGTTGGGCAGTTTGACTCTTGGCTTTTTGTGTGAGTTTGTGTTCTTTGCAACAGTGTTTAACAAAACACACCATTTGTTGCAAAGAAACCAGAAACAAAATGAAGGTGTGATATAGTTTTCATCATCCTAAAGCAAAATCATTTACTAATTGCTATCCAGAGCAAAAGAGCATATTTGTTTTTAATACGTTATATTCACCAACAATGTTTTCTTGCTACAGATCAGACATTCTGAATCTTGACTTTTAAAGTTAAAATTTTTAAAAACATTTGACACACACAGACATCAAGAATCAGCGTATGAATCTCAACAATGGTGACATGCTTCATGTCGCAATGCATGCTGGGAGCCACCATAGTATACAACTCATAACGTTTTGTCTTGTGACTAAAGAGAATAAATTGATTTAGGTGTTATTAAAAATCTAGTTTGTACTGAATCAGAAATTTAACTTGAGAAACTTAATAAAATTCCTTGTAACAAAATTACAGCAATTTTTTAGTTTAGTCCGAAGTAAATATTATACTTGGATGTTATGGTAAAAAGTACGTTTTTCCAAAGTAAAAATTTTAAGCGGTACTAAAGTAAAAATAATGATTTGATCTCCATAAAAACCAATGTTTTAACTTTGTTTCAATTTTATTTTTAAGGACGGTCTCTCCTAAAGTTGGCCACCATGTTGAGATCACATGACCAGTTGAATTCTGCTCACTTATCTTGGTCACATATTATCAGAAACATTCACCTTATATAAATGAATCATGAGAGAATAGATTATTTCTACAGCGGCACTGAAAGCTGAAAATGCTTCATCCACACTGAGAGATGTTCATATAAAGTCAAAGACTAGTGTCTCATCAGTCTGACAAACATAAACAAAAAAACAAACAAACAAAAAAACATTTTATAATTAATTAACTTTTCAACTACATGTTGACTAACTCTCATTAGTGTATTAGTAGACTGTAGAAGAGTGTTAGGTTTGGGTTCTGATCAGTTGACATGTAGTTGTAAAGTTACTTACAGTTACTTGAATGTCTAAAGTAGACCATTGAAATACCAAATCTTATATGTAGAGAGTTTATTAGTTTGTGTTGTAAATCCTGCCCACTTGTTTGCATTGTGACACATGCTTCAGTGCTCTGAGAGTGTTTATAGTGCTGTGAGTTTAACACTTCATGACTGAGAGCAGAACAGAACACAATCTTCATCATCACACAAGACAAAAGAACAACAATGAACACAATCACCTTCTTCATCTGGACTCTCACACTGTTTGTTCAAGGTAAGACTGATAAAAACTGACTCTGGTTTTGGTGTTCTTGTAAAAGTATATGATGGTAGTAGTTTTAAACAATAATTGTTCTTCTTTTCTCTTCTCCAGAATCCAGAGGAGTGACTCTGACTCAACCTGAAGTTAAAACTGTCCAACAGGGTCAAACAGCTTCAATAGAGTGTCATATAGATGTAGGAATATACAGCACCCACTTATACTGGTATCAGCAGAAACCTGGAGAAGCTCCTAAACTCCTGATTTATTATATAAACAACCTCCAGTCAGGAACTCCATCTAGATTCAGTGGCAGTGGAACAGCAAATACTGGACGAGATTTTACTGACCATCAGTGGAGTCCAGACTGAAGATACAGGAGATTATTACTGTCAGAGTTACACAGTGGTCCAGTCACACAGTGATAAAGAGTGGTACAAAAACCTCGGTCAGTCAGACGTCACAGCGATGCACTGATACAGCTGAGAGATACTGCAGCTGCTGATGGAGGATCACAAACAACACAATGGTGTATTAAACCTTTCAGAGACTTTATTTATTATGATGTGTTTAGTAAACATGTAACATACATTCTTATATCACTTACTAAAACTGGACTAAAATGTGGAGAAAATGTGAGTGGTGCTCATCCACTTTACACTATAATATTATCTGTATTATTTACTGTAGGAAAGTCAATCCCTTTAATTGCACTTCCACACTTCACCAGTAGAGGGTCACATGTCTTTTACATAACTGAGTTTTACAGACCATGACTGCATCCAAAACCACATACTTAGTAGGTCAAAAACAGTATGTAACAAAAGAAGTATGTCTGATTTCAAAAGAATAGGTGTACAGTGTACAGCAAAACTCTCACTATTTGGCCACTGTTACACATTGAATGTGAGTGGATGTCTGTTTATCACAGCTGACACGCAACAAAATGCTTCATGAAAAATAAAGTGCAGTTGATGAATGAATGACCAGGAAGCACAAAAAATGAACGTACAGTACACAAGAGTAAATACATGGGGCCCTATTTTAACGATCTAAACGCAAAGAGTAAAGCGCATGGCGCAGGTGCACTCAGGGCGTGTCCAAATCCACTTTTGCTATTTTAACGACGGAAAAACGGTCTTTTGAATAGGGACAAAATGGGTTGTCCCTATTCTCTTAATGAGTAATGGGCGTAACGTTCAATAAACCAATCAGAGTGTCATCTCCCATTCTCTTTAAGAGCGAGATGCGCTCGCGCCATGGCGGATTGCTATTTACATGGCGGAATTTGTTGGCGGAAAAGCTGAACGCTTTTCAAGCGAAGAAACCGATCTGCTCGTGCGCGAAGTTAAAGCGGGCTTGCAAATGCAGGCTTTCAAATAGCTCCGTGCGATGAGTCAGTTAATATATATGTGTGTGTATTGGCACGATTGTTCAATTAATTAGCCAATTTCGTTCATCATTATAAGTAGTAATAGGCTGAATTGAAAATAGGTAGCCTAATTCTAATACACGCAATGACTATTCATCATTACATTTTTATATTTATGTAGCCTACACAATAATATTCTTTTACACTGTAATCCTTTTGTTTTTAATATTTGGCATGTTTGTGTGATGCGCATCCCTGTGTGTAATAAGCAAAGTCAACGCGCACTGTGGACGCGCCCAGAGGCGCAGTTTCTACCAACGCGCTCTAACAAAAAAATATTGCGCCATTGACTTTAGACTTTAGACCAGGTTTAAGTTGGTCTATGGCGCAGTCTATTTTCAGCTCCTTAAAATAGCAATGCGCCTGAACACACCTCTTTTTTAGACCAGCACGCCCATGGGCGCACTAACTGGCGCAAATGCATTTACTAATTTAAAGACGTGGCGCTGAATGGGAAAACGCGAACGGCGCCGGACGCAAACTAGCAAACACACTTGTGCTGCGCCTTGCGTCGCATTGCGCCGGGTGTATTATAGGGCCCAAAGTGTTCGTTGTTGGTCACAAACAGCACAACAGCTCCAGACAATCAAAACCCAGTGTTACTCACATGAGAAGCGGAATCAAAGCAGCCTCCGTGTCTGTTTTCAGACGGTCCGTGAACGTTTTGATAGTTTGTTTTCCAATTTGAAATGAAATACGCAGAAACAAGAAAATGGTCATTTCCCGTTTGTCCGTTTGTTAAAAAAAACTGAAAAAAAAAAAACGAGATTTTGGCTTGATTTTCGTTTTTTTTTTTTCGGGTCACACAAAACAGAATGACTTCAAAACTCGTTTTCCACATGTGGGCGGTCATTACACACCCCTTTCAGCCAATTGGTCAATCAAATCTGAGCCAGTGATGTCATCATCAGTTCATTCAACAAAATAACAGTCCTCTGCTGCTATATCAGTAGCTATATGTCATATATTGGCTTTCTTCTGTGCAACCTAACGCCCTTTTCACAGAAAGAGAGCTAGTTCAAGATGAACATTTATGGTTAAAATGTATATAATTTAATTTTTTTTTTTAGAAAATGAGTGATGGTTTTGTAGATTCTCTTGATTACTCTTATTCCTCGTCTGGGATCATGTAGAGCTCTTTGAAGCTGCACTGAAATTGACATTTGGACCTTCAACCCGTTGAACCCCAGTGAAGTCCACTATATGGAGAAAAATCCTGGAATGTTTTCCTCAAAAATCTTAATTTCTTTTCGACTGAATAGAGAAGGACATGGACATCTTGGATGACATGGGGGTGAGTAAATTATCAGGAAATTTTAATTTGAAAGTGAACTAATCCTTTAATGATGGTGATTCAATCATCATGGAGTGCCTGATTCACTGATCCTCTCCAGAGTCTAAACTCTGAGTGTGTTTAACTCTCGTTTTTTTTTTTTTCTTTCTTTCTTTTTATGAGCTTTAAATTCATTATACAGACCAGGAACAGGATTTATACAGTATTAAAGGGCTACAATAACATGAAAGTAATACAATATTCAGAGATCAGTGAATAAGGCCTCTGTATGATTATGAAATCATCAACAATTTGATCTGATTTTTTTCTTCTCACAATTTGATTTATTTATTTATTTTTTGTAACAATGTGCTTTAGAAACACACAGTTACAACAATTGGAGAAAAAAATATTAAAACGTCAAGGGTCAGGAGCCCAACCTTAAAAGAACCCCACATCTCGGAACGTACTGGGAACGTTACTAGGCAACGTCCTTAACACCAGTGGGGATGTTCAAAGAATGTTCTGGGAATGTAACATTTCCAGCGGGGCAGCTGGACCTGAACATACACATACTGTAACATTCAAATGATTCAAGTACCAGAGGTGGGACAAAGTCATTGTTATGCAAGTCACAAGTAAGTCTCAAGTCTTTGCCCTCGAGTCCCGAGTCAAGTCGAGTCAAAGATGAGGCAAGTCCCGAGTCGAGTCAAAAGTCAAAGCCAACAAGTCTCAAGTCGAGTCCAAAGTCCTACCATTTTAGTTTCGAGTCATTTCAAGTCCTCTTACCACAGAAATAAAATTTATACAAATCATGTATGTCTGTAAGATTTGTATTTATTTAAACCTCTTTTTATACAATGACATTAATCAAATACAGTAAAAAAACAGAAAATTTTAATTTTCACAAAAAATAGGGGTGCTAGGGGGGCCATGGCAAGTTGGCATGAAAAGTACAGCAAAACAAAATAATTGAATGAATTAAATAACTAAAGTAAACCAAATTAAACCAAAAATAAGCTAAACAATATTCCCATTAGTTAATATTATTATTCAAACTAAGTAAAAACGATTGAGCCTATTTTGCTGACGTTTTGCACTGGGTGGGGGCGAGGCCAACTTCACGCAGTGATTGACAGGGCGGGACGGGCACATGATCGGCTCAATGCATTTTCAAATTGCACATTGAATTTTGCTACATTCATTGCGGGACACTTAATGGAAATGCAATCACAAGTGTCTTACCTGTGACTGTGAGTGTAAATGCAATTAAGAAAAAAATAACATTTAAATTACAATTTTGCTACAGTTTTTGCTTGAACATGTTAATAATTTCTGTAATACATTTTAATTTTAATTTTGCAACTTATAAAGCGTTAAAAATATTATTCAATTTACATATTAAAACTAGTGTATGAAATGGCAAATGTAAATTATATAATTGAATTTTCATTTTCATTTTGCACCACACATTGCACAAATGTATGGGAAAATTCAAATTTAAATACAGAAATGCATTGCCATTTTGCATATTACATTTCAAATTGAATATTGCTACACATAAGCTTCCATACAGTTCAGCTTAGTTGTGATTAACCAAAATTACATAAACGACCTCAATGAGGCAGCACACCAGCAACTCTGAAACTGAATAATTGAAAGAGTAAAACTGGAAGGCCTGTTTTTGTCAAATTGCAACTCGTTTTTTGTCGACTACCTCATAATTTTTATAGCTGTGACGAGCAGGGCGGGCGAGAGCAGTGAGGGAACGGCGCGAGGCCGGTGACGCGAGTGATAATGAGCATCACGGCGCGCCGGCCTCGAGTCTCTCACGGAGGAGCTCCGGAGGCATAAAAGGAGGAGCAACGTCAGTGAAGGACGACGAGAGAACCAGGCCTGGACTTTATTTTATGTTTTATTATGTTTGTGTGGCCGGCAGACGTCCGCGAGGGTCTGCCGGCATTACTTTCGTTTTGTATTTGTTTATTTTGGTATTAAACTTTTGTTGAACGTTCGCCGGTTCCCGCCTCTTCCCACATTTACGAACTACGTTACAATAGCCAAACGAAACTATCTTTGGTATCATTTTGCCAACTGGCGCATTGTTGCTTGTTGCGCTTCAGTGGTTGTCTTGCAATGTGCCTGCTTAGATGCTGTCGAATCAAACCAACGTGGGACTACAGTGATTGGATGTCGTGCAGGCAGCGCGCGTGCTCTCTGCATGCATACAGGTGGTGCACATTTTTTTTCACAGATGCAGATACACTGAGAGCGGCGCGGCCGTGTGAACATTTTTTTCCCCAGGTTTTCATGGGAAGTAGCAAGTCTTCTCGAGTCAAAAGGCGCAAGTCCAAGTGAAGTCACGAGTCATTGATGTTAAAGTCCAAGTCGAGTTGCAAGTCTTTGTACATTTTGTCGAGTCGAGTCTGAAGTCATCAAATTCATGACAGTCTGACTCGAGTCCAGTCACACACCTCTGTCAAGTACATACTAATATTTAAACTCTCACACATGAAGTGTAAGTAGAAGCGCTCACCATAGTGAGCAAAGAGCCAGAAGCACTGGAGATCTCCGGCACTCAGCTTGATGGCAAAGTCTGAAAGTTCTGGATGAGGGTCTTTCAAAGCTCCACTGTTGCTCAACCTAAACAATAACAGAAGCCAAACGAGATAAATGTCGTTCTGTAACATTTCAAATTTGAAATATGACTGGAAATAAGTTAAATGAAATCAGAGACCTACTGAGTTTCTGAGTGAACTGAAGTTTCTGATGATGATCAACTTTGAGTTTTTTTAAAAGACTGCATTTATGATTTTGTAACCTCTGAGACCCTTGAACTGCCACTGGATTCAACAATAGTTACTAATGATAACATTAGTCAGAATGTAAATGATCATTCTGTAAACTCTAGTGTATTAGTTTGTCTGTTGTAAATCCTGCCCACTTGTTTGCATTGTGACACATGCTTCAGTGCTCTGAGAGTGTTTATAGTGCTGTGAGTTTAACACTTCATGACAGAGCAGAACAGAACACAATCTTCATCATCACACAAGACAAAAGAACAACAATGAACACAATCACTTCTTCATCTGGACTCTCACACTGTTGTTCAAGGTAAGACTGATAAAAACTGACTCTGGTGTTGGTGTTCTTGTAAAAGTATATGATGGTAGTAGTTTTAAACAATAATTGTTTTTCTTTTCTCTTCTTCAGAATCCAGAGGAGTGACTCTGACTCAACCTGAAGTTAAAACTGTCCAACAGGGTCAAACAGCTACAATAGAGTGTCGTATGGATGTTGCACTAACTTATAATGACTTAGCCTGGTATCAGCAGAAACCTGGAGAAGCTCCTAAACTCCTGATTCATGATATAAACAGCCGTTATACTGGAACTCCATCTAGATTCAGTGGCAGTGGATCAAACTATGGCAGTGATTTCACTCTGACCATCAGTGGAGTCCACTGAAGATACAGGAGATTATTACTGTCAGAGTTGGCATAGCATCAACAGTAAAGCTGTGTTCACACAGTGATAAAGAGTGGTACAAAAACCTCGGTCAGTCAGACGTCACAGTGATGCACTGATACAGCTGAGAGATACTGCAGCTGCTGATGGAGGATCACAAACAACACAATGGTGTATCAAACATTTCAGAGACTTTATTTATTATGATGTGTATGTAAATGTATACGTAAGTAAACATGTAACATACAGTCTTATATCCCTTACTAAACTGGATATACCAGCCTGATCTCACAATCAAAACGTATATATTTAGATGCAAATTAAAACTGTCCAATACGTATGTTTACGTATTTACAGTGTCTTTTACGTATTATCTGGACGTAATTACAGGTTCGATACGTATCTAAATTTACGTTAAAACAACCTCAAATACGTACAGATAGAACGTGTTCTCTGACCAGTCAGTTATTCATAGAAATTTGCTCATGAAGCTGCTTTTCAATGCTTATCTGCTTAATTTATGTTAAATACTTATTTTGATATGAAGCCTTATGAAATATTAACGATAAACGTTGTGATTCCGTTGCTATGATTTAAAATAAACAATAATCTGACGAAACCAGAAAAGACCGCGTTCCCGACCGGATTGATTTCAGAGCTGCAACACAATCAGAATAGCTTTGTGGTTGATGTCTTGTTCTTCTTGGTGAGTTTTTAATTTAATTTAATTTGTTAATGTATATTTGTGATCTGTTTTATGAAATATATTCTTAAGTACTCAGCTGTTGTTTTTTTTTTATCTGGTAACAAGTGGTTTTTAGCTGGTAATCGAAAAGTGCATCGACTCTGAAGTGATGCTAGGTTTTAGCATTGGATTACGTTAGTCATTAACACTAATGGGTATTATTATTAATCTAATTTAAATGAATGTTTTTGATGCATTTGTTGTGGGGGTTTTTATTTTCTCAGATCATACTTTATGACACTATGGCGCATAATGATAAAGAATTAAACGAACTTCTCAGAAAAGGACGCGCTGTTGCTGTATCCCTCGGAAGCGTTTATGATCGCACCCAAATGGATGCTGTCGTTAAAGAAGGCCACACTGACCCTGCCAAAATGAACCTGGATCAATGCATCAAACAAGGTCAAACAGTTATTAAAAGTCTTGACAATGCGAGTTCAATAAATAACCTGGATCATCTTTTACAAGAGTCCATCGAGCTGTTTGGACAACCAAACCAAAATGGCCCAAAGGTTAGTATTTTTGAACATCCAAACTTTACGGCAATCATTATATAACATTAGACTGAAAATTATGAAATATGGGTGGAACAACGGATACCATTTATTTAAAAATATTGTATTATGTTATTAAATTTTAAGATTACGACATTCCTAATCCTATTAATCTTGAAGTGCAAAACAAAGTGTCAAGTTTTTGTAACAGAACATGAAACATTAGAGTCTTAATGATGCACAGATATAGTTTAATGTTTGAAATTTGCAGGCAAAGAAGAAAAAAAGGACCCAGTCCAGTGGTAAAATCAGATATAAATCAGAGAGAAGTCACGTCCAAAACAAGCAGCGGCTTCTACTTCACATGGTAAGGTTTTGACCTAAACAATCATTATTGTATTGTGAAGCATTAGTTTTGAAATGCGATGTTTTGACTCACTTTTACATGCATTAATCAGATTCAAGAGTTAAATCAAGGCCATGTCTAAAGCCAACAGAATTTCATCATGACCAGGCTCCAGATCATGGTTAGTCATAATAAGATTATTACCTTTAACATTTATTATTTTGCATATATAAATAACTATTTTTAAGATGTACTACAAAAGATGCAGTTGCCCCATATGATTAAGATTTATGACACTGCTATAAAAATAGTGTCCACAAATGCTTTGCTTAAGTGTTAAAATGACCTTTTTTTTCACATTAGATCAACCGTGCCTGACATTGCAACAAAAAGCAATGCTCTGTTGTAAAGTTACTTAAAGAGCAGTACTGCATCATTAGATGGGACTATTTTGCATAATTGACTTTTTCCTTGAACTTTTTCTTTTCTCCGGGTTGTGACAGATTCTCTTCTAAATGAGCTGCAAGACCTTCTGTCAGCTGCTAGCTTTAACATTCATTCTGAGATACCCACACTTAGCATCACTGCACTGGGCACAAGGACAGCAGCTTCATCAGAGAGATGGAGGGAGGCGAGACCCTCCTTAATCATCAATAAGTTTATAACAGAGCATAACAAGGTACAGCAGTGTTCGGAGTGCAAGGCAAAGGTGGCAGTGGTCAAATGCAAAGACTGTTTGCCTCATCAGTATATGTGCATCG
>JAOTNS010002383.1:0-59863 GCA_028476615.1 Culter alburnus | reverse complement strand
GCGAGAGAGCTAAGCAGGAAGGCCTGGAAATCCGGCTGCTTGAACCTGCTTTCATTAGTTTGTTCAGCAACTGCACTTTATTTTTCGTGAAACATTTTGTTGCACGTCAGTTGTGATATACAGACATCCACTCTCGCATTGTGTGTGTAACAGTGGCCAGATAGTGAGACTTTTGCAGTTAAACTACTGCACACTGACGACTGTTAGAGAATGAGGTGTTTGACATCATTGTCAGTGCACTCACATCGCATGCCACCAATGATCAGGCTGGGGTTCAAGACCTACTCAGAGCAGGGTGGTTAGCATTGGAGTGTGATTTTGGAGGTGGAGCAGCAATGAAGAGAGGGGTGGTTTGTTTAGGTTTATTTCAAATATCAACAGTGTTTAACAAATAGTTGAATAAATGGATTCCCCACACCAAAAAAAAACAAAAAAAAAAAGAATTTTTGATGATTTCACTTTATTTAAAACAATTTATTTTGATGCAACACCATTGTATCAGGTTTCTGGTTTAAATGTGATTGATTCATGTTAAATGGACTTGAAACGATTACTCTTTGACTTAACTTGATTTTTTCATATTAAAATAACGTTTCAATCAGAATCATGAAAACTTTACACATTTCAGAAACGTACAATAATAAAGGAAAAAATAGAGTTTTTATTTAATCATAATTAAGTGTATTGGTGAATACTGATCTTAGAGTGAATAGAGTGATGAGTGAATACATGAGTTTTACACATACTTTAAAGCTGACATTTTTATGAGGGATGGATTGTTGTTGTTTTTTTCAGTTACCTATATGAATTATTTTGAATCATGTGGGCACAAACAGTTTCTCTAAATCACACAAGTTTATGTACAGCAGCCTCTTGTGTTACTGTGTTTTTCGGGCACAGTAATAAACAGCAGTGTCCTCAGGCCGTAGATTTGTAATGTGCAGATACAACTGCATTTACTGTTGTCTCTGGAGATGGGAAGGTCCTTTGAAACGGTTTTAGAGTAATATTTCACTGCCACTTGGGCAGAAATATGGAGATCCACTCGAGCCCTTCCCTTCAGCCTGTCTGATCCATGCAATACGTGCCTTACTCAAATTCGATCCCAGGAGAAAAGTACAGGTCAGTTTTATGTCGTCCCAGGGTTGAGGACGACTGACTCAGACTCAGTCAGTGTCTGACTTTTGCACACTGTTAAAATAAAAGAAATATATAAATAAATAGACATGACTTGACAGCCAAGAGATGAAAATTAATAAAAAAACAAAACACGATATATGATATATATAAATATATATATATATATATATACACACACACACACACACACTGAAGTACTTAAAATAAATCTTACTTACTGTCCATAGAGACTAGTATGCTTATGAAACAAGTAATTCTGAGGACCATTTTTGCAGCAGTTTTTGTTAAAAATCTCAATTACAAAACACTGAAAATATGAAGAGTTTATAAGGCAGAAAGTACATTTTAATTTGCATAGCCCATCC
The DNA here is from genome assembly GCA_028476615.1 of Culter alburnus. Lineage (NCBI taxonomy): Eukaryota > Metazoa > Chordata > Actinopteri > Cypriniformes > Xenocyprididae > Culter > Culter alburnus. The sequence goes on along the minus strand of JAOTNS010002383.1, from coordinate 58,358 downwards.
TCCAGCAGATTTTATATCAATAAAAGGAGGGTCAGACAAAAGAAAAAAAAAAAAGAAGAAGAAGCAGAAGAAAAATCAACCCTATATCTGGATTCATCTTGCTCATTGTAGATGATTTTTGCCACTGCAGTGTATTAATTTACTTGAAAATATAAAGATTAGTGTTTATCCTACAGTGGAAATGTATAGTAGGCCAACATTTTAAAATAGATTTGGCATGATTGAATAGTGTTGAGTCTGAGTCAAACAACAGCCTATTATTTTCAGATTCATTTAGCAGGTGCTTATGTACAGTACACTCACTTCAGGTTATGAATCTCACTCAGTGATTATCCTCCAGGACTCTGAATCTATTATCTTGTGACCTTCATTTTACCGCCCAGAAATTCATACTCTCATTTGGGAAGTTGTTTATACGGAATATTCAACATGTTTTAAACAAAATTTCGTAAAACTTCCGATTGTGTTGAATTGTGGGGAATTTGAAGTATTTTGTGTGGTTGTCTTTGTGAGTGAGAAACTGGCCGTGGAGCGACTGAGCAAAAAAACAGTGCCAGTGCCATCGTCAATATGACGATCCACTCCAGTACTCTCCTGGTTTCGACAGATCCAGTGCAATGTAGTTAGCTGCCTCATTGAGAATCCAGACACACGGAAGGGGACAGAGTGAGATTCTCCTGGTCTTTTCACACAGAATATGAGAAGGTCAAAGAGTGACTGAAAATACTGAAAAAACAGAGAAAATTAATTTAGTGAATTAGCAAAAAAAAATAACAATAATAGCCACTATGGATCAGATTTTTCACAGCCTATATATCAGTAGGAAGTAACACAGCAGCATCTCCATTACAACAACAAAAACTCAACTAAAGCAGTAAAACCAGTATAGGTTACAAGGCAGCTGTTTAGTCATGGCCATGCACTGACTGAAAGGGAAGCTTATAACACCATCTTCAGGAGCTGGAAGACGACTCTTCCCACAAAACATTTGCATCTTTGCAGGTTTGGAGAATTACATTGAGTTTAATGCAGTAATCTGAAATTTATACAGTAGTAGTACAGTTAGGAACTTTGTTCTGTTAATTCTTCATGGTGTGTTATTGGTATTGGTCAATGCTTCGGCCTGTATTACATTTAAATTAATAATTGGATACAAGCACTTATTGTGTCCATACATGTTTGTTTGTTTGTTTTGTTTTTACATTGTACTTATATTGAAAAGCACCTGCATGCAATAATCTGTAATTAAGTTGTTATTACATATATGACACTGTTGGACCCATCCCTTACCCCTACCCTTAACCTACCCATACTACCAAAGCTTTTCTAACCTTACCCATATCCCACCTCAATAGAAGCAAAAAGTGTTGCCAATCAGTATGAACCAATAAGTACATTTGTACTTATTTTGATGTAAGTAATAGTAGTTAGGCCACTTAATATAAAGTGGACCAACAATTTTGAGGTTTAATATTTAAAGTATTAAAAAACATATCTTAAGTTTTGTTTTTGTTTTGTTTTTTTTAACATATAAAAAATACATAAGCTCCATCTTGCAATCCCATTATCACAAACATGTCCTACAACAACCGCCAGGTCGTTGCCTTCTTCCCGGAAATGTACGCCTATTGACAGAAGGACACTTCAGTTAATCATGTACCATTTTATCTGCTTATATTTTGGGTTTGCATAGCTCCATTAGTAGAGCTTGGAAATGACATACGCAATCATGTGATCGTGGGTTTGATCCCAGGGAATGCAGGGGCTCATGAAGTGTATATGCACTATAACTCCACTAATCAAAGGGGGCGCACACCGACGCGAAAGATCGGCGCCGCGCAGAGTCGCGTCCGGGACAAATCACAGATATCGCACACCGGACGCGCAATTATATACGCTGCGAGCTCAATTTGACTCGACTTCTGATAGAAGAGCTGCACAATGGGAGGTTTTTACGTCAACAGGGAAACGTTACATGACTATGCTTTATATTTCGCACTGGGTAGTGTACATGGAAAAATGGCACAACAAAGCAAAAGGAAGAAAATGCTACGTTTATTATACATTTTTAGACTTATTCAGCTGTTAAACTTAGAAGCGAAACTATGTATCACTTGCAGCACAGGGTGAAGTCAGCTACATTTAACGACGATTTGATGAGCATATAATAATTAATGTTAAAAACACTGTACATGGCGCTCTGTGGAGCGGCAGGATTTTAAACAACTCCTGAGCGTTGCGGGCGCCGCGGACAGGCGCCGAATGTCGCGCGGTATGCGTACTCTCATAGAAAACAATGCGTTCGAATTGTAAAGACGTTGGCGCGACGCTGAGCGAGCGAGCTACGCGTCCGTGTGTGCGACCCTTTTAGGGTGGGGTTTAGGTGTAGTCGTAATGAAAAACTGAGTTTGCAAATGGAAATCGGACAAATGGGGTAAGGATGTTTAAAAACTCAAATCAAATGCCGGGGGGACGGTTCTGTGATTGACCCTCATAGGAGGCCCATTTTTAATATTCAAACACAAGAAAGCACAAACTTTCTGATACATTACTTTCCTGGCATTATTCTCATTTACTTCAAATTTCATTTCTAAAATTTAGATCCGTCTAATGGATGCTCCGTAACTCTTCCATCCAGATGCGGAATTACCTGTTTTATTGGTATTCTCTTCTTATGCGTTCCATTTTTATAGTATTGTTCTCGTTCTATAAAGCACTTTGAATTCCATTGTGTAATGTGCTACAAAAATAAAATTGCATTGCCTTGCCAAATATTTTTGCCATACTTAAAAAATTTAAACAGCAGTGTCTTATCATTGTTATCAGTAGTTTTTAACAGTTAGTGCAAATATTTTCCCTACTTTATTAGCCTTAAATAAGCACCGAATCTGCACTGAACAACACGGAAACAAAGAATCCTGAATCCATTTGTACAATTTATATTTCTTGCCAGAACTGGCAAACGCTTCGCTCACACAGTGAAGCCGCATTGGTCCCAGATGCGTTTTGACGCGCATCGGACGCGTTTGCGGTGGTTTAAATAGACGCGAGCGTTTTTACTGTAATTTAGGCAAACGCGCTCTATAATAGAAGCGCCGCGGTCGCGACGCGCATTGGTGCGGCGCGATAGTTTTCAAGGCGCGCCTATGCGGGGCGAGATGAGAACATCTTCAACTTTGATAAACCATGTGGACAACCCAACGATGAGCTAGGCCTTTTCTTAAAACACGAAAGCGCAGCGAACAGTATCATAGCTGTAAAGGGCGGGTTTTCTTTCATCCTCCATATATATATAATATATATATCTATATATATATGATATATATATTATATAGTAGTGTAGAGCTAATGTGCCCCCCAAGGTAGAAATATTTTGTTTCTTTTGCTGAAACTATGTGGAGGAGCGCAGTTCCTGGTTGCATAGCAACGACAGAGCCACGGAGCGCAAGCAGCTTTGGAAAGAAAGCGAAAGCGGTGTGGCCCGTCATGGGAAGAGATATATGTGAATTGTCCCTTAGAACGGAGACTGTCTTTGCATGGGGAATATGGTATGAGACAAATAGAGAACAAGAATAAAATATAATAATTTAAGGGCCGGGCCGGATTAGGTTTTACTTTGAGAAGTTGAGGCCGGGTGGAGGGGGAGGGAGGGCCGTAAATGGCCCGCGGCCGGGACATTGCATTTAATTAAACAATTTAATCATTTTTGATGGTAAACAACCAGTCATGCATAATTTCATGACTACAGACTAACACGACACTGGTCATTATTTTTACGCCAGCGAGAGGGGCATGACTTTAAAACGTAAAAATATAGGTTGTAATAAGTATGCTTGAAAAAAAGACCTATAGGGTCGGTGGAAGAGGAGGGAAAGTCAACGGAGCCGTATCACTTATATACTTGTATCATCTTCCCCTTTATAAGCTCAACCCTGTACACCTCATGATGAGTGTGTGAACAGCTGTCCGTATTAGGGTTTCAACAGTGTCTCTCTTGCCACATAATACACCGCAAAGTGTCTTCAGTCTTCAGCCATTCATGTGCAGATAGAAATTAGAGCTGTCCTTAGATGCTGTGAACCTGCCCTGCACTGACTGAGCTGAGCTCTATAAGATCTGAATAATAATAAATAAATCCATCAAGTCCTTTTCCAGGTGCCTGAAGGATCCAAGGCATTCAGTGCTAATAAGAGTGAATACACTGCACGCACAGGTCAGTTTGTGGGACCACCTGGAGTCACAACTACGACTGTTCAACTGTGTGAGCACAACCTGAGAGTCATACTGTGGATAAACATGAAATGTACAAATAATCAGGATAGTGTATTTACACTAAGAAAATTGTTTTATTTTGTCCTAATATACTACAAGACCAGCGGCCAGCAAAAGCAAGAGAATGAAGTGAAACAGGATTTATGCAAGGCTGAACTGGGTGATGACGTCCTCCAATCAAAAAACGTTGGTAGTGTTTAAATATGGACAAACATCAGATCATTGCATGAAACCCTGACTTAGCAAAAAAATAGATCTTGAGGTCATTGAGGTTCATTTAACGGACAATAGTACCAAATCTTAATACGGATATAATATGTCCTTCCTCGACACAATAAATGTGAGTATTTTCAAGAAGCCCTGAGTACAACCTCATCTGGTTCCATTAAAAACAGATGTGGACGTTGGGTTAGGTTCTGTGAAAGGAATATAAAGGACTGTAGCAAAGTGGTAGAGCTGTCAGGGGCTCGTGTTGAACATAAGGCAAACACAGATCAGCCTTTCCACCACTGGGTCATTTCGTCTCACCATTTGTGGCACAAATAGGGGACTCAGACTCATTAATTCTGGTGCTTTTATATGAAATTAAATATGATGAACAGACACCCAAAGTAGCCTGACACGGACTGAAACAATGACAATGAACAGTCAACATTAACAGTTACAAAGTAAACATGAATAAGTTGATTGTCAAAGGTTTCAAAAGCCTGTACTTAGTGAGCAGCAAACATGAAGATAAAAACCAGTAGACAGAAATCCATTGCAATGTTTAAAAGAGGAAACTGATGAAGGGAAAGTAACAAACAAGTTGGTATGTAGATGAATAGAGATGGAGGCTTAAAAGAGGACAAGAAGTTGCATAGACTGCCCTCTAAAGGTACATTTACATTTGCTGCCTTAATAACCTCGTACCAGGTTATGCCTTTCAATGTATTGTTTATCGTATTTAATAGTTCAGGTAGCTAATATGAATTGTCAAAAAAATAAAAAAGTGGTTTTAAGCTTTTTTTCTTCTCTGATTTCTGCACTGTCTGACAACCTGTCAGAAAAGCTCTTTATTAAAGATATTCAAAAAATGTGGATATACCATGAAACTTATAAGTTGTTAAAACACACATACAGAAGCCTTAAAACTCAGTTGCTTTTTATTTGTTTTAATTTTTTGAATTTTTGTTTTTAGTCTAGATTAATTCAAAATTGTTCTTGAAAATATATCCTTACATTTTGGAAAAGAAAAGATATATATGAGAGATTCATGATTTGGAGTATAGTTTACACCAGTTACTAAAAAAAACAGGACAAGACAAACACGACACTTTGCCTGCATGAATTCATATTCTCCTAATGCATTTGTAAAACGAATATTAAGCCGTTTCATTGTGACGTACAAACAAAACATTAGCATATTGCCCCCGAGTTTTTGCACATGCATTAGTGGTGGAAAAACGGCTTTTGATTCTTTCAAGAGATCGTTCATTTTCAGTTCGTTCATCAAAATGATTCGTTCAGATTCGTTCACTGATTAAGTCCGTGACAATTCTTCATATTACATAAATATCCAGCAGGTGGCCAAAAAAAGTTTCTTATGTGTTACTTCTTAATTTAACGAACGTATTACTTGTTACAAAAAACTTTTATTAAAATGTGTGCCAAGACACCAAACTAATAAAAGTGCCCTAGAAACCCCTTTTTCACAAGATGTAATATAAGTCTAAGGTGTCCCCTGAATTATCTGTGAAGTTTCACCTCAAATACCCCATAGTTTTTTTTTTTAATTCATTTTTTAACTGCCTATTTTGGGGCATAATTAAATCCCCAATTCAGGCCTTTAAATGCTCGCTTCCCCACCCCAAGCTCGCAAACTCTATAATACATTGCATAAACAAATTCACACAGCTAATAAACCCTTAAAATGGATCTTACAAAGTGTTCTTCATGCAGCCTATCAGATCATGTAAGTATGGTATTTATTTGGATGTTCATTTGATTCTGAATGAGTTTGATAGTGCTCTGTGGCTAAAGCTAACATTACCAACTGTTGAGAGATTTATAAAGAATGAAGTTGTGTTTATGAATTATACAGACTGCAGTGTTTACATGAAAATAACGACATGGCTCTAATCTCCATGAATACAGTAAAAATGATGGTAACTTTAACCACATTGAACAGTACATTAGCAACATGCTAACGAAACTTTAGAAAGACAATTTACAAATATCACAAAAAATATCATGATATCATGATCATGTCAGTTATTATTGCTCCATCTGCCATTTTTCGCTATTGTCCTTGCTTGCTTACCTGCATTAACGTTGATGATTCGCTGTGCACAGATCCAGACGTTAATACTGGCTGCCCTTTTCTAATTGCTTGACATGGGCTGGCATAGGCAAAAGTTGGGTGCGTACATATTAATGATCCGACTGTTGCGAACAGTCGGTGTTATGGTTGAATTCGCCTGTTCTTGGAGGTCTTTAAACAAATCAAATTACATAAGAAGGATGAAACAATGGTGTTTGAGACTCCCTGTATGTCATTTCCATATATTTTGTATTTAAACTTGTAGCATATGCACACGTATCAGGATAATCAATAACTTTGGAATGCTCAGAACGCTTTAGCATCTGGACTGTGTTGTAAAATCTCATCTCGGCTCCGACCGGTCTGCAAAAGACGAGCCCACTTGACAACGTGTGGCCTGGCCGAAACTAACAGGGATGACCACCTCCAGCTCTTGGGACATCAAAGGGCCCCTATGTAGACTGTGCCAGATCACATTCCACACACCACACAGACACACAAAAACACCCAAACATGCTTAGAGATTGTATGTACAGCTACTCTTAAAATTTGACTGTGCCAAAGTGTACCATCATATTTTAAGTGCATGTATGCTCCTAGTGTTTAGACTTAGTTTAAGTGACTGTATTTGTGCTAGTGTTAGTTTAATGATGGAAATTTGCCTGTAAACCATAACTTCTTCTACATGTTTTTGTTTAATGTCAAGTTTAGATTCATTTTAAAGCTATCTCCACGTCTCATTCACTGAGATATGTCCACATAGCTGACAAATGCATTTTCTATGTGTTTAATGATACTGTGAAGAAAGTACTCCATCTCGAAATCTGATCTGATAGTCGTAAATGCAGCTTGGAGACAAGACAAAGAAAGAGCTTGCCCGCCAATTTTGCACCAATGTCATTGGCTATTCCACCTCAAGGGGTGTGTGGCTCATCTGTCATAAAGAGGAACACCAGGATCTCCGGGGTGTTCTCCCGACGGCCCTGAATCGTCCATCGCCCACGCACGCACGTCTCTCCCGGACTCACGGCGATGCGCTTCCATCGCGCTCATCACGGGACCACCATCTCTCCGGCGAAACTAACTTTCACGTCCTCAGTTCAAACCCTCCCGCGGAAACGGAAGAAGCCAATGAACTGCAGCAGCACTGATCTGAAAAGCAAGCAAACTGACGCAAGTAGGCCTACCGTTTCTGAATCTAGATAATGAAACCAGGGCCTACCGCAAGTCTGTGAGGCCCCCCGCAAAGAATGAGATGGGGCCCCTCCACAAGCAGTGATGTCATGTGTTAAAATTTGTTGTGCACCTGAGTCCATCTGCCCACAGTCTACAAAAACTGATTTAACAGTGATCATGTGGTAATTATCATTGCATTTTTTATTTGATGTTATTATTGAATAATATTATAGCTAGCATAGCTGATAGGCCTATATAATGTTTAGTGATTTTGATATCGCAGACTAAAATACCGGCAGGAATAAAATATTAGGCTAATTTACTCATTAAAACCAAAGGAGCGCCGAACGGATAACAGCCGCAACGAGCCGCAACGAGCACTGGCCATGATTTCAGAAACAACACATTCCAGCGGATAGATCGCCTCTTATTTAACACAGACCTACAAATTCTTATCAAAGATAGATGTTTCTTTCTTTTAGGTACAGTTATTCGCCGAGTTTAAATTTTTGAGACGTTCAGAAAGATTCTCGCAGAGAGACAGCTGAAAGCGCACCCTGTTTTTTATTTATTCTATTTTACAAAAGTAGCTACAAAGGTGTTTGTTATTGTGAGCGTAAATATAAAATAAAATTTTAAAAAAGTAGACCATTTGTAGTCTTGCACTAATCCGTAGGCTATCGCCAAAAATGACGGAAGGCCTGTTTTAAGTTGTTTCAGCTGTCATGAGGAAAAAATCCATCAGAACGCGCCGGCGCATTCGTCGGCCAGAGGGATAAAAATGTAACCAATTTAGTTTCATATTTATATTTAAATATTGGGCTATAGCCTAATATTATTATTTTTTTAAATGTCACCTATGTTGATTATGAAAAGTGCATGACGGATGCGCAATGTAAAAAAGCCCATGTTCAGTTTGTGTTCTTTTATTATAAGGGCTGTACAGCTATTATGTTGGTCACTGAATTGAATTTAAAGGGCGTGGCTTGTTTGACGATCACGCGAGAGCGGATCAGTTTCAATGCGCGAACGGCAGAGTGAAAGCCAGTGCCCAAGGAAGTCGACCGGAAGTTGAAGTCAGCCGCGTGCCGCCATCTTGTAGCAGAACTTCACTTGCGTTAGCATCCCATTGACTCCCATTCATTTTGGCGTCACTTTGACAGCGAATAACTTTACATCTGAGGCGTTTAAAGACTCCATTTGTCCATTATTTATTTCTAAAGATACACGACAATGTATAAAGGGCTCCATTACCTTCTATGTTACATTATGGCCCCGTAGAAACAGTTTTTGTAAAAATAGGCTAACGATTGCGTCATAACCACTCGACTCTCTGTCGCACAGTAGAGAAATTACCGTACAGACAGGAGGAGAAACTCGCAGGCAATAGTATGCATTAACTTAATATGGCGTACTGGCGTTACATTTTAAAATACTATACAAAATAATTAATCAGAATACTTACTCCTGCTCACTCACGCCAAAGAACTCCCCGCTCAAGCTCGCCGTCTCTGCAAGATTAACGATGGCAGTTTGCACGCACAGCTACTAGAAGATTTACATCTGTCAGGCAGGTTGCTGACGTCATCAAGCTTAGTTTGAGTCTGCGCGTCAGAAACGGAAGTGCTAAAAATCGCTAAAAATGGGCTTCACTTGTCTCAATTGAATTCCAATGGGGTCGCTGTGTCCATTTCTTTTACTGTCTATGGTGAAAGCATAGGTCCTGCAGTCTTCCCTGTAAATCAGCAAAATAATGCAAATTAAGATCTCTTTCTGTAGCGATTTCACTTTGTGAACTGCAGGAAGAATACTTGTGATCTCGATTGGTAGCAGATGATGGTTAATTGTCTGAGACTTCTCGTTGAAGTTTCCTTCATGACGATTCTGGAATGTGCGTCATTGAAGACCAACCACATTTTAGAGTCATACACAGCAACGGGATAAATCAATAACACGCATCATAGACTTTGCATTCTTCATCGCCGAAGATTCATCGTGCTTCGGGGGACCTGAGACTGCAGCTCAACGACCAGCTTCACATCGCTATCCTGACATCTGAACGTCCTAAAGAACTGTGGTGACCAACACAGACTGTTGCACTCATTGTTTTCACTACATATTTGTGAGACCAGCCTCCATCTGTATCCTTGATCTTCAAATCTGTTACAATAATTCAGTTTGTTTGTTTATTATTTTGCGTAGGCCTACGCTCTTTATATGTATATTTTATTTGCCATTTGTGATCTGCTTTGATGGTAAATATGTACACGGTGTATTTGATTATTGATATTCAACATCTTAAGGAGTAAATTAGTACAATTTAGTACAACTGCCTCCTCTTCATTTCTCTTGTGGCCACTGGATATCAGATGTGGTAATTAACTCTCTGAGACGGTTGACACCGTAGTTGGTGCAATACAGTTCCTTTCAAACACGCAATGTCGGGAGACAAATGCAGCGGGTCAGACATGAGTTTGACCACTTCATTAAGTTTTGTTTCATAGTAAGTCTTTCTTTAAAGTGAATTTCGTTTTTGTAGAAATTGTATCTTAATTTCAATCAATGTTTCATCAACTAATTGCCTATATTTAATAAATAGGAAGAAAACCAAGAACGTCAGTTGTGGAATTGATTGAAGTGCGTAACAAACGAATCCACGTTTCCACGGCCTTTGAATAAGGCTGAAGCAATATTCTGTTTTTATTAAATTTCTTTATTACTTTATTACATGTCTTTATTACTTAATTAATTGATAAGATGTTTTGGTCTAACAATATATTTTAGCTGGTCTAAATTCTAAGTTAGACACAAATTTGCGTATAGGCTATATAAGGTTCCCTTCTAGACAAGCGCGTAAATTGCTGTTTCGGCCGCAAATTTTCAGTAATTTCGATCGGTGCATCAATGATGTAGGCCTAAACTAAATTCATGTAGTTACAGTAAAAGAATAAAGAAATAACTAGACTTAGCCTATTGGCTAGGCTACATTTGGAAAAGAACTTCAGACATTCCGATAGCTGACCATTATCAGAGCTGGCGATGGGGTAAATGTTTGGGCAATAATATAAAATAACAATAATAATGTCTCAGCAAAGACCGAACATATTTATTTGTCTCGGCACACATCCGCTAACAGTAACACAGCGCATCAAAGCTTGCTGTTGTCTTGGCTACCTTACAAACGGCGATGGAAACAACAGTGATGAATTTTTCCCTCTTTTGTGCAATTTAGCACTATTTTCTATGATCTTCTGCTTGCATTTTGGGCTTCACTTGGATGCTTTATTTTCATCTTTAGTCAATTGAGTTAAGTTCTAAAAAAAAAAAAAAAGGAAAAAAAAGCAAAGGCTATAAAGTTGTCTGGCCTAAATAGGTGAATCTGCGACGGGGCCCATCAGTTTCATTTGATTTCTGTGCTGGCTTTCAAGGACTGTTAGGTTTTGCTATTTGCCTTCTCTCTTTCCTTCCTTTCCTGTCTCTACATTCCCTTTTTGTATATATTTGTATATTCTGTATTTAGACGTATAACCTCTGTAGTCGTAGTTTGCATATATTCATGCTCGATTGTTCTTTTTGCTCATTTCAACAAAAACCCGGTCACTTTAACGTTTCGATGCTATATCCTTGCTTTACGTTTGGATGCTAGAATAGGAAGTCTTTCTCGTGGCCAGAGAAATTCTGAGGAGCTGCAGTTTGCGGGACAAACTAACAGTTTCTCTAAATAATTATTAAACCAGAACTAAGCATATGTAATTGATTATAATTCGTTGTAGTTAATTCACAATATATGTTTAATTCCCCCTTGGGTCGGTATATGCATAATAATTATTCATAAAGCTTTATGAGTTATTATATTCATATTCCACCCATAAATTGATTAACAACTGTACAAATCGCTACAACTATGCTGAGGTAAATTAAATTTTCAATTCTAGGGCACCTTTAAAGAAATAAAATAAGTTTAAATAAGTTAAATAAACACAAAATGGATATTTTTTATAATAATAATGTTTTTTTTTTTTGTTTTGTTTTTTTTCTTATACAAAGAAAACAAGTTTAAGATATTCTTCTGTTCCTCGGAAGAAAGAAAGTCACACAGGTTTGGAATGATGTGAGGGTGAGTGAGTAAATTATGTGTCATACTTAATACATGAGTGATAATATAATGGTGGTTATATAATCACGAATAAGATTTTTTTTTTTTTTTTTGTACTACTAATGCTACATAGTTACTACTAATGTAGTTCATGTACAGTGCTTGTGCTGTTTTCTCATGTTGTGGTCGTCTGGCACAGTAATACACAGCTGTGTCCTCAGTCTGTAGATTTTTCCCATTAAGAGTCACTGTGTTGCCGGAGTCACTTTTGGAGATACTGAACTGTTTGCCAGTGAGTCTTTTTTGTATATGTTTCCACCTCCCCATATGTGCACAATCCACTCCAGAGCTTTTCCTGCAGGATGTCGTATCCAGGCTGTTGCGTAACTATTATCAATAACAGAATATCCAGACACCTCACACGTGAGAGTAAATGATTGTCCCGGCTGCAGAACTATAGAGTTTGGCTGAGTGAGGACAATATTACATTCCACACCTGTCAAGAGAGAACAACAATACACACATCGATGAAATTATATAGTTGGTGCCCAAATATCTGTTTATATTACTTGCTGTTAAAGACACTCACAGGTCATTGCTGCCAAAAGCAGCAGTAAAGATGTAGAGTACATGATTTATGCTGATTTCAGCTCTCTCCTCTACTGGGAGATAAACAACACAAACGGCTCCCTTTAAAACACAACGAGGGGTGGAAAAACTGAGCAGTTTTGCATATAGGAAAAACACTTGTTATTTACAATACTGAGCAAAATTTGTTGACACCCTGATTACTTTTCAGCACTGTTCAGCAAGACATCAAAAATATAAATAAAATAATGTATTTTTACTGAATTAAAAATTGGTTAAAAAAAAAAAAAAAAAAAAAAAAAGTGGGGAAAAAATGATTTTGGTCTCTCTTTGTGTTGAAAGGGAGGAAATGCAAACATTTATGGAGAACACATACAATTTCATATTATTAGACAGGTTAATGACAAAATCTCATTGATGTGATGTTTTGTGCCTCCAATTCATATGTAACAAACAATACAACCCAACAATGCTCACTATACAGAGAATGTTTTAGTCTAAAACTCTCATAAATGTTCTTTTTATTAGTGGTTTAACAGTAGAGCCATACAAATATGAAAATATTTCTACAGCATATTTATTCATTGTCACAATCGTGTATTATCTTCAAAAGTGTCTCTCTGCATGTTATAGCCATGATTATAGCGATCTCTGGGAGCCTCTGTTAGTTCCTGGAATGTCACATGGTATGCCTGTTCTTCACTGAGTCGTTTGTGGACTAAATGTGCACAGAGCGCCCTCTGGCTGCAAGTATGAATTGAAAACACAGTATCCAGCGCTCATAGTGATGACAATAAATATTGAATAAATATTACTCTCTGTATAGAAAATTGACATAAACATATGAGAATCCATCAATATTCTCCAAATGTGCATGCTTTTAAGCTAAAAGGTAACAACTTTTTCATATTCATAACTCCTGACACTTAGGCTATTAACAAATTAAGGTCACTATACGAGTAAAACAGAGGTCAAAATGTGAAGCTTGAGTCTTAGATATTTTTAATGATGTATAGTTTGTCAACTCCACATTAACATTTAGGCTATATAATATAACAAATATAACAGCCTATATGAAATGCCATAGAGGTAACATGAATGTTCAGATGCTTTGCATCACAGAAATACATTATATTTTAAAGTATATTAAAATAGAAAACGTCTCGGGTTACATCTGTAACCCAGGTTTCCCTGAATAGGGAACAAAACGCTGCGTCAAGACGCAGTGGGAAAGCCCCTGCGTGATTGCGTTGTGAAGCACATGTGTAAACCGTCCACTAGCGTGACGGAACATCATAGGCGGGTGACGTCACAGACCAGGAAACTATAAAGCACACTCAGAACAAAGAACGCTAGCTTCTGATGCCCTCAGGCATGCTGGGAGTATGGCAGGGCGACGCAGCCTATTCAGGGAACTAGGGTTACAGACGTAACCTGAGACGTTCCCTTTCATGGGAACTCACACTGTGCCAAAACACGGTGGGAACGCCATATCCACGTAGAAGGTGACATTCTCGTGACCTTGCGCAACGTTCCCTAAACGTTCTCTAAATGTTACGAAAATTCGGAACCTTTACACAACATTCGGGACATTCCTAAAACATCCTCTTTTGGAAATGAAAGTGCTGCAGTTTAAGGTTCCTTATATGACTTTAGGATATGTTTAATTTGGTTATTTTATGGTCAAAAAAAGAACGTTACAAAGAGGACATTTGGGACATTAACAGAACGTTCCCACATGGTCCACTGTTGATCATTTAATAACGTACCCAATATGAGTTTAGGGGGGACATTTGGGAAGTTATCAGAACGTCCTATAGTAATAGTCCTCTAAACATTCCCAGAACATCCTGAATGTTCCCTGAAGGTCCACTAAATAATGTTCCCCAACCCTTAAAAGAACTCCACATCATGACCGTCTCTGAACATTCTGGGAACGTTACTAGGTGACAGGTTACTCCGCTAGAAATTTTACGTTCCCAGAACATTCTCAGAACGTCCCCACTGTGTTAAGGACATGTCTTGTTCCCTGTACGTTCAGAGACGGTCACAATGTGGAGTTCTTTTAAGGTTTGAGGGATGTTATTTGGTGGACCTTCAGGGAACATTCAGGACGTTCTGGGAATGTTTAGGGGACTATTACTCTAGGATGTTCTGTTAACTTCCCAAATGTCCTCTTTGTAACATTCTCCCGTGACCATAAAATAACCAAAATAGAACGTCCCCCTAAACTAATTTTGGAAACGTTATTTGTAACATTCATATGTGACCATAAAATTAACCAAATTGGAATGTCCCCTAAAATCATATAAGGAACCTTGAACTGCAGCACTTTCATTACCAAAAGAGGAAGTTTTTGTCCCAAATGTTCTGTAAAGGTTCAGAAGTTCCGTCACTTTTAGAGAACTTTTAGGCAAAGTTGCGCAAGGACAAGAGAATGTCGCCTTCTACGTGGGTGTTTTATAGAAAATAATAAAGTTTGAAGTCACCGTTATGGAGGTGAGCACTTGTTTTAGATGAGCTCTTGATTCTTGAAAATTAAGTTTTCTTTGGCTGCTTTAGCTGTGTTTCTAAAACATGCTTGTTATAGCAAAAAATGCAAAAGAAAGTCTGATCAGAAGAATTTTGTTGTTTAGTGATTGTGATTCACTGGTTCTCTCCTGAGACTAAACGCATGCATTAACTGTTAGTTTTGCATTAATTAATGGTTAGTTTTTTTTACAGCTTTTATTATTTTTTAATTCATGAATCAGCGTATGAACCTCAACAATGGTGACAATAAACAAAAATCTTTTTTGTGATTTAGTAGCTTGTTTTGTGATGCTCAGAACTGATCTGTTTATCTGAAAATTTTGCCACCATTGTTGAGGTTCATATGCAAAATCTTGATGTCTGTGTGAGTCTACATGATGCTGTTTGAGTAATTTCTGCACAATGATAAAAACTTTCAAAAAATCAAAGCATGAGCAGGATTTTATGCATTATCATAGGACTACAGCAAGATAAAAGAAATACAACATGCTGTGAATAAAGCAATTTTATGATGATTAAATCATCAACAATGAGCAACAAAATCATCAGAATTTATCAGATTTTTTTTCTCACAATATTTTTTGTAATAAATGTGCTTTAGAAACACACTGTTACAGCAACTGGACAAAAATTAAAGTTAAAATGTCAAGGGTCAGGAGCCCAACTAAAGCAAGCGCTTACCTCCGTAACGGTGACATTTATAAATTTGATAAAACACCTCTGTAAGAAGATTTGTATGAAAGAAATAAAGTCAGAGTGCTTTGTAATAAGTGAAGATGCAGAGATCTACAGAGAGCTCTGTTAGTGTTTAATGTTCTGTTTCTGTTATCTGAGTTTTGTGAGGTTACCATTGTGCTGAAGAGTAGAGCCTGTGCTTCAGTCAGTGATGATCCAGTGAGGATCCTTTTCGTAAGACACTTTTGTTAGTCAATTTAGCTCAAATTTTCAATTCAATTTTTTGACAAGGGCAGCAGGGATGTTCTGAGAACATTTCCATGTAAAATATGGTTTCCTAAATGCTCAGAGAATGTCCCGAATGTTCCCTAAAGGTCAGCCAAATAACGTCCCCCAAACCTTAAAAGAACTCCACATTGTGTCCGTATCTGAACGTTCTGGGAACTTTACTAGACAACATCCTTATCACACAGTGGGGACGTAAAATTTCTAGCGGGGTACCCACTACGCCATAATCTCAAATGCCTGAGTGAGTGTATCAGGACGAGAGAACAGAAAACACTGGAGTGGAGCCAAGATCTAGGTTGTAAAACCTAATGAAAGTGTGAGGTGAAGACCATCCTGCTGCATTGCACATATCCTGCAGGGAGACTCCAGAAATCAAAGCTTTAGAAGCAGCCATACTCCTGGTTGAATGAGCTCGGACAGCCAAAGGTGAAGGCTGTCCAGAGGACTCATAAGCAAGTGAGATGGCCTCAACCACCCACTTGCTCATTCTCTGCTTAGATGCAGGACACCCTCTCCTGGGTGACCCATAGCACTTATGGCTAGATCCCAAGCTGGCGTTCTAGTGCACTGAGCAGGCCTCAGCCTCAGTGTACCATGGAGAAATCGTGTGACCAAGGGATTCTTCCCCACAGAACCACCGCAGTGGAGAGACCTGAATCTATGAGGTGAGCCCCCTGAGGGGCCACGCCCACAGCTTCCACAACTCTGGATGAGGGTGCAATATCGTGCCTCCTGCCTGTGACAGGAGGTCTTGTCTGACTGGAATCTCCATAGGGGGACCGCTAGAAGACACTAGGTCCAAAAACCAAATTCTGGTGTGCCAGAATGGGGCTATGAGCAGCAGTCGAACCCCATCCCTGCGAACCTTCTCCAGAACTCCTGGGAGCAGAGCAATCGGGGGAAATGCATACAGACACCGCCTCGGCCACGTCTGTACCATAGCATCCAGCCCCAGTGGAGCTGGATGAGTGAGGGAGAACCATAACTGACAATGAGTCGTCTCCCGAGATGCAAATAGGTCTACTTCTGCACGACCAAAGTTTTGCCAAAGGAGCTCCATTACCTCGGGGTGGAGTCTCCATTCCCCAGGCCTTGGCCCCTGCCTCAACAGTATGTCTGCTCCCTGATTCTGGGACCCAGGAAGGGCCCACAGGAGGATCCGATGGGCCAACTTGCATAGGTGACGTGAACTCAGACCCCCCTGATGGTTGATATAGGAGACCACCGATGTGTTGTCTGTATGGACCAACACGTGATGGCCCCTCAGGTCTGGGAGGAAGTGATTGAGAGCTCGAAATACTGCCATCATTTCCAGCCGATTTATGTGCCAGGAAAGTAGATGGTCCTCCCACAGACCCCGAGCTGAGCGACCACTCATGATCGCTCCCCAACCCGTGAGGGAAGCGTCCATCGTTAGCATTACGTGATGACAAGGAGCTACCAACATGGGCCCTTGGGACAGGAACCAAGGCTTTTTCCACATGACTAAGGCACGAAGGCATCGTGGCGTGACCTTGATAATTCGAAAAGTGCTGGCTGGGTGGTCATCTGGCACAGTAATACACAGCTCTGTCCTCAGTCTATAGATTTTCTCCATTAAAAATGAACTTTCTGTCTTTCTGTACTTTCTGTACAAACTTCGTTCATCTTTGGAACGCAAATTTAGATAGATATTTTTGATGAAATCCAAGATTTTTTTTTTTTTTATCCCCACAATACAGTACACAATACAGCACAACAATGCTCACTATCCAGAAGATCCCTTTCAGGAAAGCATGGTTACAGTAACATGGTTACAGACCCAAGACATAACCCAAGACGATTTTTTAACCTAAAATTTCATAAATGAGTATGAATGTTCTTATTGGCAGTTTTTCATTAATCAAGACATACATGTACATATGAAATTATTTTTCCACATTATTGTGTTTTAAACTAACACATAACACAATTTTACTGCAATTGTTCAGATAATATTTGTGATTTGTGAGAAAAGTAATTAATGTAAAAAAAAAAAAAAAAAGTAAATTGTTACATTTTAAAGCTCTGGTGGATTATATATATATATATATATATATAAATAAATACAGACAGACAAATGTCTGTTTTTTGCATTCAGATTTTGTGCAGTACTGTAGTTGTATTTGTCACTGTGGTTTTCTTGCACAATAATATACAGCAGTGTCTTCATTCTTCATATTATTCATCTGCAGATACATCTGTTTCTTGCTGTTGTCTCTGGAGATGGTGAACCGTCCCTGAACAGACTGAGAGTAGTATGTAGAACCACCATCATATTGAATGTATGCCAGCCACTCCAGACCTCCTCCTGCTGCCTGTCTGATCCAAGCCAAGCTCTGGTCACTGCTAAATCCAGAGGCTGTACAGGTAAGTCTGTGAGATCCTCCAGGTTTAATGACCGCTGACTCAGACTCAGTCAGTGTCTGACACCAACAGACTGAAAAATGAACAGTTCAACATTAACATTTACAACAGTACACATGAATAAGTCTGATTGTCAACAGGTTTTCAAAAGCCCTTCTTACATTCTGTGAGAGCAAACATGACGATAAAACCCAGTTTAGACACAATATCCATTGCCCTGTTATGAAAAGAGGAACCTGATGCAGGAAAGTCAAGTTTTGTGTCTGTAGATGAATAGAGTGGGGGCTTTTAAAAGGGACAAGAAGTAGGTTTGCATAGACTGCCCTCTAAAGGCACATTTACATTTTCTGTGTCCTTAACCTCTGAAACCATCTTATTGCTTCGTCTTTTCTAGCTCATGATAATTGATTAAAAATGAAGTACACTAATAATTGGAGTAACATGTTTTAGGTGTTTAGAGATGAGATGGATGAATTTTTTTTTTTTTTTTTTTTTCACATGGTTTAATGCTGATGTTGATGAGTGAAAGTCATTTTTTTTTTAATTACTTGATTTTTTTTTTCTTTTTTCTTTTTTCTTTTTTTTTTTGATAAAGTACGGCATGAACAGTGAATGTCTCCAAAGAACATAAGTTTATGTACTGCACCTCTCGTGTTACAGTGTTTTTCAGACACAGTGTCCTCAGCCTGCAGGTTTGTCTTATGCAGATACACCTGCATTTTACTGTTGTCTCTGGTTATAGTGAATTGTCCGCCAACAGTTTTAGAGTAATATTTGCTACTGCTGCTTGGAGCAGAAATATATGAGATCCATGCAAGTCCTTTCCCTTCAGCCTGTCTTATCCATGAAATTTCTGCAATGCCAATGCTAAATCCTGAAAAAGTACAGGTCAGTTTATGTTCATTCCCAGGTTTGAGGACGACTGACTCAGACTCAGTCAGTGTCTGACCTTTGCACACTGTTAAAATAAAAAAAAGAGAGACTGAAGTGTTTAAAAATAAAGTTGATTAAAAAAAAAAAAAAGTTGATTAAAGGTGATATAGAGGATGTTTTCGACAACTGAGAAACCAAAGACTGTTAGTGAGTTTTTGAAATGAGCGCATGCGTAAGAACAACCCCCCTCCTTCACAGCTCATTTCGAGGGAACGCCTCTCAAAACTCATGCACGAGTATTGGAACAAGAGTGTTTGTTTACCACCGGCATTCACTGTGTCGTGTTAGTGGATTCATTATGTCGGACTCACCACAGGTAACTCATAATCTGCAGTTGTTACTTCTGACAAAAACATTGCATGCGGCGCCTGTGTATGGAATTACGTTTCTGCCACAATTCCGCGTGCGCAAGATCATATTTTGAGCGCGCAAAAGGGCATTTTGCATGCGCGTGAACTGAGTTTTGCGGAGAAATGTTCGTCTCGCAAATAAAAAAGTATTTTGAGCAAACGAAAATCAATTTTACATTTAAAAGAATTTATTTGGATGTGCACAGGTATTCTCTTTCGCGTGTGAAACGTCTCACTTGCTTGCTCTCCTCATACCCACACTGAGTGCTCTCAATCACCGATGGCTCACGTGCTCAACACAACAGAGCGTTACAATGTGCCACAATTCCAGCCAATCAGAGATGAGGCTGCTAAATTCTGATTGCTGGCTTGACAACCAATCACAAAACTCCCTGCTTTACTGACAGCGGAAGAGGTAAAATATATGGTGGAAGAGGCTTTTGTTTAATGGCTTGAACACTACCAAAGTCCCTTTTTTTAAAAAAAAAAAAAAATCAAAATCATATCATATTATTACATAATGGCACATCCCAGTGTTTCCTGCACCTCAACTGACTATATGCAATGGAGTGCTCTTTAGAACTTTCACAATTAATATATAGCTCGAAAACTTCCAGTGAGATGTCACTTGCTGGTGTGTTGAGCATCAGTAGTTTAATACTTAGTTTATAATCAGAATATAGTCACTTAAATAGTCAGGCATATCATTAATTTAGTTATTCAAACGTAAGAAATGATAAATAATAAATAAATAAATAAATAAAGACATACCTCATTGTTCCTCCTCGGCTAAATTCAATTCGACCATCAGTTTTCAAACTTTCGTGTGAAAAAAAAGCATCAAATATTAAATATTTATTGTGCACTTTAGTTAGATTAATTGAATAAAATGTGTGTTTTTATAAGTGTGCTGAAATCATTGATCTTGTGCTGCACTGACTGACAGCTGCTGTGTAGCCTAATTCATTCACAAGAAGATATTGTTTTTCATAAAATTTTGTGAGTACTTAATACTTCATATTGACAAAATGTATTTTTAAACCTAGTTATTTTATAATGTTTAATATTTAGTAAAAAACGAAACAAAGTGAAATATATGCACAAATAAATGCTACTTTTTCGCCACCTGCTGGTTAAAGTGGTAATTATTGTGTTTTTTATTTTTAAATAAGTTTCCTATCAAATGTTGAATTTTCTACATTTTGAAATGTTTGGTTTTACAGTGGGGCAATCTCAGAAGGATGAACAAGTAATGTTTGTGGTCATCACATTAAAAATAAGAAGTGCTGGAAAAAAGTGCTGGAAAAAAATGTGTGTGTGCGTCTAATTACAGAAACGTAATTTTTAAATCCCAATAGCTTTGTCTTTATTGCAATCAATAAAACAATCAAAATTAGGTAAATGTGATAAATGCATTAAAATATGAATACAACATTAAAAAGTCAACCATTGATGGTTGTGTCGATGTACAGCGAGTACAGAACGAACAGCTGACAGTTCAGTGGAAATGCCCGAACTGGCTCAATGAGTAATCGTGCATATGGTTATTTAACTGGTAAGTTAGATTTAACTTCTTACTGAACTGCAGGTTATGTAATTAGTGGAATTTAAAAGTGACTTAGCTGGGGTCTCTAATGTTACATGCTTTCAGAAATGAAGATGGACAGACTTTTGCCCTTTTAATTAGTTTATTTTATATTTTAAAATAAAACATATGAAATAAATGCAGAAATGCAAGGTAATAATGGTAAAGTAATTATCAAAATACTTCACACTATTTAGGAAGGATAGTATGCAACATTGGGATGCAGGCTTGTTCTCCCTCACTGCAAATAAATAAATAAAAATGTAAGTAACAATGACATATGCAAATATATAACAGTATAAATCTTGGGTGTGTGACCCACAAACTTACTGTTATTTTGCATATGCCATTGTTACCTATATTTTTATTTTATTTATTTATTTATTTTTTTGCAGTGAGGGAGAACAAGCCTGCATCCCAATGTGCATACTATCCTTCCTAAATAGCGTAAGTATTATATAGTAATACTTATATAGTATATAAGTATTTTGATAATTACTTTACTGTTATTACATTGCATTTCTGCATTTATTTCATATGTTTTATTTTTTAAATATCCAGAGGCAAGTTTTATACCTTGCTTACACTCTTAACTAATTAAAAGGGCAAAAGTCTGTCCATCTAATTACATAAACTGCAGTTCAGTAAGAAGTTACTTACCAGTTAACTGAGGTGCAGGAAACACTGGGACATGTCATTACGTAATAATACAATATGATTTTGATTAAAAAAAAAAAAAAAATAAATAAAAATAATAATCTACTTCGAGTGTTAGACATTTTAATTTGAAAATAAATAGTATCAAAGACTTTATATAGTCCTAAAGGGACTTTGTGTTCAAGCCATTAAACAAAAGCCTCTTCCACCATGTATTTTTCTTCTTCCGCTGTCAGTAAAGCAGGGAGTCTTGTGATTGGTTGTCAAGCAAGCCAATCAGAATTTAGCAGCCTCATCTCTGATTGGCTAGAAATGCGGCACATTGTAATGCTCTTTTGTGTTGAGTGCGCGTGCCATTGGTCATTGAGAGCACTCAGTGTGGGTATCAGGAGAGCAAGCGAGACGTTTCACACGCGAAAGAGAATATCTGTGCACATCCAAATAAACTTCTTTTAAATGTAAAATTGATTTTCGTTCGCTCAAAATACTTTTTTATTTGTGAGACGAACATTTCTCCGCAAAACTCAGTTCACGCGCGTGCAAAATGCCCTTTTGCACGCTCAAAATATGATCTTGCGCACGCGGAATTGTGGCAGAAACATAATTCCATACCTGTGGAGTGTGGAAAGTTACTGGAGCACGCACGTCTCTCACAAGGAACGTAATGGCAGTGATTGTGAGGACCATTCTGAGGATCATTTTTGCACAAGTGTTTGTTAAAAATCTCAATGACAAAACACTGAAAAGTAGATAAATAAGAAGAGTTTATAAGGCAGAAAGTACATTCTAATTTGCATAGCCCATCCTCCAGCAGATTTTATATCAATAAAAGGAGGGTCAGACCAAAAGAAAAAAAAAATCTATATCTAGATTCATCTTGCATATTGTAAATAATATTATTTGCCACTGCAGTGTACTAATTCACCTGAAAGTTGTTTATACAGGAGTATTCAAATGTTTTAAACAACATTTCTAAACAAGTAATGTGTTGAATTGTGGGGAAATTTGCAGTAATTGCTTCAGTGATCTTAATAGTTTTCAGTTTTCAGTGCATTAATAGTTTTTGTTCAGCCCTGCAGTCTTTTGTGTAACTGTGAGTGTCTTGCACAGTAATAAACAGCTGTGTCTTCAGTCTTCAGGCTTTTCACCTCTAAATACAGCATGTTTTTGCTGGTGTCTGTGGTCACTGAGAACTGGCCTTGTAGAGACTGAGCATAATATATAGTTGAGCCAGATATACTCCCAATCCACTCCAGTCCTCTCCCTGGTTTCTGACGGATCCAGCCCATCCAGTAGCTGCTCATTGAGAATCCAGACGCACTGCAGGACAGAGTGACTGATTCTCCTGGTCTTTTCACCACAGAATCTGAGGAGGTCAAAGACTGACCACTAACAGCTGAAAAACAGAGAATAAATTATGTTAGATGAATTAGAAAAAAATGAATTGACAACAATAATCTGGAGTGAAATCATTCTCACATGAAATAATCATCAGGAGAACTCCATAAAGTAACATTTCCATTATCACCATAAAACTGTCAAATGAAGAGAATAAGAAGATATTTATCTACACTGCAGCAGAACATAAACACTGACTGAGGATTCAGTTTATAACACAGTCCTGTGAGTGTCTGAGTGACTCTGATCCTCCCTACTGAATCATTTGCATATATAGAGGCTCACAGGTGTAAGGATTTTTAATCTAGTTGTGTTTTAATTTGAATATTTGTTTAGTAGGCCTGTTCACTTACTCTTCAATCATTCATTATTGACCCGATGTCACACAGATTCTCAAAACAGCCAGGTCACAGATCTCACGAACACAAAATCACCAGTCTGATCATAGTCAGAGGATGCAGGGTTTACTAATATCTTTGGCTGCAACTGCTTACTCACAACAAAGTCACATTCATACAAACTGCTAAGTCATTGACAGACAGAAATCAAAAGGTCTCAGATGAAGTGTTTGCTGCTCAATTCATTTTTGAGCCTCCAGTTTGACTTATTCTGAATTTTCCTACTGTCCATACAGACATATTATGCTCACTGAAAAACAGGTAATTCTGAGGACCATTTTTTTGTCTCTTTGACCATTGTTTGTCTCTTTAAGGTACTAAAACACATTAAATACATTGTAAAACCCCATAGGAAAATCCTGAGTGAAATCTTGAAAATGCTTATTCACTTTAAAAGACTAGCTACACACTGTTCAGTTGAATTAAATTTATTTGGCCATTTATTTGTACATTTATTTAACCGACAATTATCCCGTTTATGGGCACCTTTATACACATTGATTTTGAAAGTTTATGAGGAAATGTTACAGAAAATGTAACATTTAAAATAATGAATATTTTGAATCTTGAAGATGTTTGCAGTACAGTTGCTTCAGTGATTTCATGAATGAATAGTTTTTGTTCAGCCCTGCAGTCTTTTGTGTAACTGTGAATCTCTTGCACAGTAATAAAACAGCTGTGTCTTCAGTCTTCACCTCTAAATCATGTTTTTGCTGGTGTCTTTTGTGATTGAGAAACTGGCCTTGTAGAGACTGAGCAATATATACACTTGAGCCATATATAACTCGATCCACTCCAGTCCTCTCCCTGGTTTCTGACGGATCCAGTGCATGTTGTTGCTGCTCATTGAGAATCCAGACACACTGCAGGACAGAGTGACTGATTCTCCTGGTCTTTTCACCACAGAACTATAACTGATATGATGAAGCAGAAGAGTTACACAGGAACTTAACAATTTAACCACTTTTTTTTCCCAAGTGATTTAAAGTATCTCAATTTCTTGGTTCAGTTTTGATAGTTTTTGTCATAAGTTACATGCTCTGAGTCTGTCCATATTGTCTATATAGATTGTGTCTATAGTCAGTTAGAAATAGATTTCCAAGAGATTAGACATGACCAGAGAGGAAAACAACTACTTAATAGTTATTTATATAATTGTAAGGCGAGAGTCTAGAACATTTTGTATGTTTCCCTCATATATCACACCTGATTCAACTCATGAGCTCATTAGTAGAGACTGCAAGACCTGAAATGGGTGTGTCAGATATAGGGATACAAAGGAAATGTGCAGGGCCGTTGGTAGGCGACTCCAGGACAGGTTTGAGAACCGCTGATCTAGAGGTTCAACATTTGTTTAGAAAGGGGACAAAGGTTCAAACCTCAACCTTACATACTGTATTGTTTAATAGCAAAATTGTTATTACCTTCTATTTCCTTGTATAAGCATGTTTGACATTTTGTTCCACAGGATGTGAGTAGATGATGACAGAATTCACTGCTTAAAGCAAATGATCGGAGCAACTTGACTGGATTTAGACAGTTTTACCAATACTTTGAAAATGAACATTTTGCATAATTAGTGACCCACATGCTATAAATTTTGCTGTCCATCTTTGCTCTCAAATAATATTTAATATTTAAGTGTCTATAATATTTAGCATCTATAAAAACAATAGGGAATTGTCAGGTTTATGTTCTGTTTTGGTTTAGTTTTGCTCCCAGTTCCTGTGTTTATTTCCTGTCTTCCTTAGTAGCATCCTTAGTCACTTTTGCATATTGTGCTTGCTGTATAATAAACATTTGAAACTTAGCAAATTGGCAGCTCCAGGAGTAATGAAAAGGTTTATCTTGAACTCTGCCATGGAAACTAGCATGTATAAACCTTAATTAACAGTTTATTAATCAATTAATAAAAGGTATTTATACCTGTATATGATATTACACTGCAGCCACATTGGACCAGTGGTTTGGACAATGGATGGATGATTCAGCTGTGGTGCGCCATCTTTTGGTGAGATGCGGTGGTTCATTTGGCACGACCCTCACAGTGGTATTCTCTAGCCGTTGAGTGTCCATTGGTTGACACTTGTTATTGGGGTGCATTATCGGATTGATTGAGTTCACTCAATTATGTCTATGGTTTTGAACACCATACAAATGGCTGTAATTTCAAATATTCCCCTATTTATGTGTGCCTGTTAATTACCTCTTGTGTCCATTCTTATGCCTATTAGTATGTCTTTGGTTAGTGGTTGTTTCTCTCCTGCATTTTATATTCCCCTGTTATCCTGAGTGTTTGTTATTTTGATTCATTGTTAATTAAAGTTGACTGCTGCATCTAGATCCTGCCTCAACTCTCTTTGATGCAACCACACCGTGACAGGAGCGTAGAATGATAACATTTTATATAGAGCTGTTTATATGGTTGTTTTCAGATTTTGTGCAGTACTGTAGTTGTATTTGTCACTGTGGCTCTCTTGCACAATAATATACAGCAGTGTCTTCATTCTTCATATTATTCTGTCTGTCCTTGACTGACTGAGTAGTATATAGTACTACTAGGTGAGATGTATGCCAGCCACTCCAGACCTCCTCCTGCTGCCTGTCTGATCCAAGCCAACTCCGGGTCACTGCTAAATCCAGAGGCTGTACAGGTAAGTCTGTGAGATCCTCCAGGTTTAATGACCGCTGACTCAGACTCAGTCAGTGTCTGACACCAACAGACTGAAAAATGAACAGTTCAACATTAACATTTACAACAATAACATGAATAAGTCTGATTGTCAACAGGTTTTCAAAAGCTCTTCTTACATTCTGTGAGAGCAAACATGACGATAAAACCCAGTTTAGACACAATATCCATTGCCATGTTATGAAAAGAGGAACCTGATGCAGGAAAGTCACAAACAAGTTTTGTGTCTGTAGATGAATAGAGTGGGGGCTTTTAAAAGAGACAAGAAGTAGGTTTGCATAGACTGCATAAATGCACATTTTCTTTGTCCTTATCAGGGTGCGAACTACGGGGGGAGCTCAGCTCCCCTTAGCCTAATAAGACATGGGCTCCCCTGAAAATGTGATTTGTGAAATTTTTGGGGGTCTCAAAAAATATTGACAATGTGTTATTTTGACGTGCAATTTCAGTTTTGTGTAATGTGATCATCGTGGATTATTATGTGTAAAATTACAAAAATATCATTCATTCATGCATGACGGCGATTTAAACCTAATTCACTTCAATAAAGATAATTATACATGCTATTCTTGTCATGAGCATCAAGGTGTGGGGGCGCTGCGGTGCAAATTCCACTGTTATGTTAACTCGAACAGCAAAGGAAGCTGACCCCAGGCTTTTAACTCGAACAGCTGACCCTCATTTCTTACTGTATTCACGGAGACAAGAGCCGTCGCTATTTTCATTATTAAACACTTGCAGTCTGTATAATTCATAAACACAACTTTCTTTCTTTATAAATCTCTCCAACAGTGTGTAATGTTAGCTTTAGCTCCGTTAGCTGCAGCCTAGCTACTATGAAACTCATTCAGAATCAAATGTAAACATCCAAATAAATACCATACTTACATGATCTGATATGCTGCATTTTGAGGTACGCGCAAGCACATGAATATATATATATATATATATATATATATATATATATATATATATATATATATATATATTTATTTATATATATATATAAGAATATATATATATATATATTCTTTCTTTCTTTCTTTCTTTCTTTCTTTTTAAAATAAGCTCAATAGTGAAGCATGTATTAGAGGTAATGAAGTTTAAAGGTTATTAGAAAAAAAAGAATCCAGTCCATTTTAATATCAAAGAATGTATAGACCGAACAGATCTACTTCATATACTAAGACATACTTTGGGAAACAGACTAGTCAGTATAGCTTTACTGAGTTGAGCAAATATGATTCAAAATAAGGAATCATTTTAATATCAACAGGTTTTTGTATTTAATGTATGTACATTCAAAACACTGACTGGCCTATGTCACTTCAAGAGGCTCTTCCCCTTTTTCAGCTTGTGTAAATAAACTATGTCCACTACATTTCTCATGATGAGTTTTTGATCAGCTGTCTGTATTAGTGTTTCCACAGTGTCTCTCTTGCACAGTAATACACCGCAGTGTCTTCAGTCTTCAGCTGATTCATGTGCAGATAGAAATTAGAGCTGTCCTTAGATGCTGTGAACCTGCCCTGCACTGACTGAGCTGAGCCTTTGTCAGAGTCTGTATAATAGTGCAAGATCCATTCAAGTCCTTTTCCAGGTGCCTGACGGATCCAGTGCATCCTATAGCTACTAAGAGTGAATCCACTGCAGGCACAGGTCAGTTTGCGGGAACCACCTGGAGTCACAACTACTGACTGTTCAGACTGTGTGAGCACAACCTGAGAGTCAATACCTACAAAGAGAGAGAGAGAGAGAAAGAGAGAAAGAGATTTTTTTTTTTTTTTTTTAAAGAGAGAAAGAGAGAGAGAGAGAGAGAGAGAGAGAGAGAGGGGAAAAAAACTTTACAAACAATCAAAATAGTGATAAAATGGGAATGGGTTTTACAGTTTAACACCCTAAAACTGCCTAAATAAAACCCCCTTAACTCCTTCAGAACTGTAAAATATGAAAACACTCACTGTGTGCAGTTGCCAACAGCAGAAAGAGCTTTAGGGAGAACATTGTTTCTCCTCTTCAGATTGAACACTCATTTGCTAGTTGTTTAAATAGGAAATATGGCAGTTGGGTTTGCATTGATATATTTACTCATGCATGTGGAGTAACAGAGTAGGTGTGTTCAAACAAAACTGGTTCATCACAATCACTAGTTACTAATTTAATGAGAAAGGGTGCCCCCTTCTGAATTATTTTATATTTTATTACTTGCCATTTAGCAGATGATTTTATTGTAAAGACACTTAAAGATAACTGATTTACAAAGGCTAAAACATCACCTGACCTATTCAGTATTCAAAATATTTATTTATTTGACATACAAAATTTGGTATTTTGTCATATGATATTATATACTGCAAAAATTAACTCAGAAAAGTCTAATATTATGTCAACAAATAAACCTTTTTATTGAAAATGTCTTCATTGAAGAGAGAGGTTCTTGTGCAGGTCCCGAGGCAGTTTGTGGCACAGTGTATCACGAGCACAATAATACACAGCTGTGTCTTCAGTGTTGAAGTTTTGTCCTGTTAAAATGACTGCGTTGCTGGGAGGATTCAGATGAGAAACTGATCTTATTTTTCAGTGAATCTTTGACACCATTGCTACTGGAAGTGTGGAACCAGCCAATCCATTCCATCGGTTTTCCACTTGAATGTCTGATCCAGTTTGTGTAGCCACCGCCTGAAGCTGAATATCCAGTGATCTTACATGGTAAATGTTTCTCCTGGTTTTACTACCATGACAGGAGGCTGATTCAGCTCAATACAGAAAAGACCTACAATCATTAAAGCATTTTTAGTAATACAAATTGAACTTGATTTATTAGTTTTTTGTGTTGAGCTGAAGATATACTCACAGGGTGCAGTTGCCAAAACCAGCAGTATGGAAATGCAGTCCATGATTCTGGTTGTATTTTCACTGCACTGTGGCTCTGTAAAACACTAAGAGCCTTTATTATGTCTGTGTGCTCCTGTTTACATGAGAGAAGGGTGGAGATTTGCATTGACGTAAAAATCTATATAATAATACAGACTGACCCTTCATCTCCATTCCTCATCCAAATCATGTAATAGCTGTCATGTAATGCACAAAAGTCTACAAACCTGTTAAAACAGCTGTTTTTTGTTGTTGTTGTTGTTGTTGTTGTTTTGTGATGTACAAAATTAAACAAAGATCAATCATATTACAAATTTTGCACCTTTAATGTAAAAGGTACAGCCTATGCAATGCCACTGAAAACCAACGTGACACATTTCAGAAAATAAACAAATAAATAAATTGGAATAACTAAATTTATAAGTGTACACACACCTAAACTAATATTTAGTTAAAGCACCCTTTGATTTTATTACAACACTCAGACAGGGATAGGATAGGAGTTTATCAGCTTGAATATTTTTCTTCTCTTCTTTGCAAAAACATTCCAGATGTGTTAAATTGCGAGGGCATCTCCTGTGCAAAGCGTCAACAGGTCCTCCCCAAAGATTTTCTATAGGATTCAGGTCTGGAAAACATTCATCTGTCTTTGCTGAAGCTATTCTTTAGTTGATCTAGATGTGTGTTTTCGATCACTGTCATGCAGAAAGGTGAAATTCTCTTCTTTTTTAGCCTTTTTTTTTATCTATTCATGATTCACTCCAGCACCTTCACTAAAGCTCCAGTTCCAGTTCAAGAAAGTCAGCCCTAAAGCATGACGCTGCCACCTCCGCTTTACCAGAATGGTGTTCTTTTGCTGATGTGCTGTGTTGTCTATGCACCAAACCTTTTACAATTTTGACCAGTTTTGACATCCAGAGCCATAAGTGTTTGTTGTGGTGCCCAAGATGTGCTCTCTCTCTCTCTCTCTCTCTCTCTCTCTCTCTCTTTCCCTTTAAACTGCAACACTCGCTATGTTGCTCGTGGCTTGACTATGTACAGTGACAGTTTCCTTATCTTCAACTCCAGACTTATATCAAAGTCCCTTTAAGACAAGTCATTTCACTTGGCGGCCATCTTTGAAACGCCTCTTGGGCATGCAAGTGCAACTCCTATCTCTTTGAATGAGGAAACATCAAATTCTCCAAAGCTGTTTGCCAAGCTTTCGATTAAATTTTATATTTGAAATCACCAATGAAATCTGAAAACAATAGTATCATAATTTTTTTTCCAAACGCTCGAATCATGACAAAAAAAAAAAAAAAAAAAAAAGAATTTTTTTAGTCTGGCTGAAGCTAATGCGCATGTGCAGACCTAAATGCGCGTCTCTTGTGCCTCATTTCGGAGGCGCGCGTCTGACTGTTTCTATCGAAACCGGTGCTTCTAACCAAAGCCACTGGAAGGCAAGCCTGCAACCTTTAGCCAAAAAAGCGTAACGGCTAAAGCTAACGCTCCACCCCCTGGAGACCAGAGGCTGTTTTTGAATGGAAGTCAATGGATGAGAGGCTTCACTATGCTGATTAAACAGCTTTTGTGGGGAAATAGCTAATCATTTAATTAATCGACAGCCTGTTTGCTAATCTTCAGCATGTTTTACACTAAACAATACTTTCGTTGGAAACTATATGTAGATTTTAGCTTGATAAAAATGTATTTTTTTAAGAGAAGGTATAGGGAATGTTGCGACTGACGTCACTGCCATAACACGATAGGCTGAGAGGTGCCACACGTGATTAAGTTAGCCGTTACGCTTTCTCCAATGGTAAGAGATACAGACCCTCTTATCTCCCCATTATGTACAATCTCTGCTTCTAACGGCCGCTGCAGTGACGCGATGACTTTACCAGCGATTGGCTCTTATTTTGAAGGCAGGACTTATTCCACCATATTGCGCGTTACACTTTCAAACAAATTCAAAACAATACGTGACACGTCTTGTGTTATTCTATAGTCTTTGCTTATATGCTGCGTTAAAGTCCGCGTGAACCGGAAGTTGCAAACAACTTTTCTCCAGTGTAATGACGTATTTCCAAGTGAAACGAAATATTGAATAGAGGGCAGGGTTTTACTTTAGCGCTCCTCCTCTCCATCTCTCGCTCATAGCAGACTAACGGTTGGAGGGGAGTGGTTTAAGCGATTTCAACCTAAGCCGTCAAACTGATGTCATCAGAGAAGGGGCACCGTTGCAGAGGAGAGGATCATTTTCAGATTTTGATTAAATATTACGAAGCCAAACAATTTTTTTGTGTGGATTGACTTGCACAGATGAATTGTTCACCACAAAACTACCAATTTGAGCTAACAAAATAAAAAGGTCAATTTTGATTTCATGTGTACTTTAATGCTGCATTAATGCTGCGTTGGCATTCTGTAACTTAACCTCACTTGTTTTATCTGCTCAGGTGGATTTTTTCCCTTTGTTTCACCTCTCTACTGTTGGACTTGGGGGAATTGAGTGTGAACTTCTATGATTACATATTTGTAGTTATTAGCTTAATGACTTATTTGCTTATTTCTTTATTTGTATTAGTAGGGAGGTGGGTGCCATTTATTTTTGAATTGGACCTTTTCTCCTTTTTATGTTAGCTTGGGAGCTAGTATATTTTGCTGTACTTTTGTAAAGCAATTTCTGGCACTGGAGATGGGCTGCTTCTCTGCTGTCTCTGTCTCACCTCATCCATTTGCTGTTGTGCTCCTACCCTAGACTAATTAGGAATTTGTCACAGCCAAAAAGTTCAATCTTGGTCAGACATAACAGCCTCTCTGACCAGTTTTTATCTTTGTCGTCTTATCAATTTTGGGGGACGCTTGTTTTGATAATGTCACTGTTGTGCCATTATTTTCCACTTGTTGATGACTGTCTTCACAATGCCTTGGTAATTTTTTTAGCCCTCACCTGAGCTGTAAATTTCAACAATGAGATCCCAATGATGCTTCGTAAGCTCTTTGTGCCCCATGGCTCTTTTAGTAGCATGTAACCAAGAACATCAGAAAAATCTCACAAAAACTGCTCAGATTTAGAGTTAGTCAACATCATTTCATGTGAAGACAGATGTGTATTTTTTCACATGAGCTTGATGATTAGGTCATTCTAAACACAGTAGTTAAACCAATTATAACTAGGTTATTTTAATTTTCTCTCTCTGAAATCTGTCACTTTGGTTTTCAGTGGAATTGCATTTGTTGTACTTTTTACATTACATTAAAAGTGCAAAAGTTCTAATTCATTTATCTTTGTTTCATTTTTCACATCACAAAAACCAGCTGTTTTAACAGGGAAGTGTAGACTTTATTTATATATATATGCCATTGCAGCCTGTCTGATCCAGGCTAAGATATATATATATATACACACACTGTAACTGAACCTTTTTTCACAACAAGGACATATAATTTTACAGAACAAAATTAAATGTAATTGAGCTCTTGTGTGATCTTTCAGCAATAAGTTAAAGGAATATCTTTGAATGATGATCTTTTGAACAAGTTTTCAGTCAAACAGTGCAGAATCATTGATGAATCAATGGTGATAGCTTTGGAAATGTCTGTAACACTTTATTTTGACATTTCCATTTAGACATTCTGTTGACTATAAGTAACATTGCACCTACATGTCAACTAACTCTCATTAGAGTATTAGTAGACTTTCTACTTAATATCTGCTAACACTTTATTGTGATGGTTTCTCAACAGACATACTGACTATAAGTAACTCTGTAACCCCTACAACTATAATACTCTAATGAGAGTTTATCTTCATGTTTGCTCTCACAGAATGTAAGAAGGCTTTTGAAAACCTGTTGACAATCAGACTTATTCATGTGTACTGTTGTAAATGTTAATGTTGAACTGTTCATTTTTCAGTCTGTTGGTGTCAGACACTGACTGAGTCTGAGTCAGCGGTCATTAAACCTGGAGGATCTCACAGACTTACCTGTACAGCCTGGATTTAGCAGTGACCAGAAAAAAAAAAAAAAAAAAAAAAAAAAAAAAAAAAATATATATATATATATATATATATATATATATATATATATATATATTAGTTTATTCAGATTAAATCAATTACTAAAACACTCAGAGATTTAACAAGTTGCAGTATTGCAGTATGCCTATGAGGTCTTCTTGAGACCTCAGAGATCACATGAATAGTTTTTGTTCAGCCCTGCAGTCTGTTGTGTAACTGTGAATCTCTTGCGCAGTAATAAACAGCTGTGTCTTCAGTCTTCAGGCTTTTCACCTCTAAATACAGCATGTTTTTGCTGGTGTCTTTTGTGATGGAGAACTGGCCTTGTAGAGACTGAGCATAATATGCAGTTGTGCCACTATCTATATACCCAATCCACTTCAGTCCTCTCCCTGGTTTCTGACGGATCCAGCTGTACCAGCTGCTCATTGAGAATCCAGACACACTGCAGGACAGAGTGACTGATTCTCCTGGTGTTTTTATCACAGAATCTGAGGAGGTCAAAGACTGACCACTAACACCTGGAGAGAAAAAAAAAAAACGGCATTAATGTTAGATGGATTCGAAAAAATGAAATAACAATAATAATCTGCTAATTAGAATTCTCACATGCACTAATCATCAGTAGGAGTCCATACAGCAGCATCTCCATTACAGCAGAAAAAACTGTCAAACTAAAAGGCAGTAAAACAGTTATAGGTTACACTGCAGCTGTTTTAGTCACTGGACACATGCACTGACTGAAAGTTCAGCTTATAACACAATCTTTCAGGAGTCTGGGAGACACTGCCCTTCCCACAAAATTATTTGCATAGTTGGAGGTTTGCAGACTTACACTGTAGTTTAATGCAGTAATCTGAAAACAGTACCAGGGAAACAGTAGACAAGGGAAAAAAATCTTGACTATAACATTTGATAAAGGATATATTACTTCATCAGTGTACACCTTTGTTCTGTAATTTATTCATGGTGTGTTATTTGGTATTGTGTCAGTGTTTCTGAGATGCATCCAGATCACAGAGTCTGGCCTGTGGTTGGTGGTAACAAACTACGGTGGAAAGATCAGTTGTTCTTGGAAATTCACCAGCAACTCATTGATGGGTCAATTTTTTACATGTCTAATTTCCAAACTAATTTCCTGTTTAGAATTTCCTGTTTTTGTATATTGTTGTTGTTTCCTCTCTTTCTGGATTAGTATAGCAGGTATTAGTGTGTCAGTTGTGGGCACAAGGAGTTTCAAGAGCTGGTTGTGGTTCCACATGTATCTGCCTTCTGGATCTGCAGCTTATCAGGATGTATTTAAAGGATGCTGCATTACATGTGCACTTGGTGCATCATGGTGCATATTATGTTTAATATTTGAATTATTTTAATAACTTCTTCAAGGGTTTTTTGTTGTTGTTTTGTTAAAATAAGCTCCATCTTGACAATGTATTATTATTAGTAGAGGTAATGAATTTTGTGGTAAAAGGATTATTGGGGGGGGGGGGGGGGGGGGGGGAGACACAGTCATTATATAAGAAAATATATGATTTAGACTGAACAGATCTGCTACATACTGAGACATACTGTGGGAAACAGATTAGTCAGTTTAGATTTACTGAGTTGAGCAAATATGATTCGAAATAATGAATCGTTTTAATAATAGGTTTTTATATTTAATGTATGTACATTCAAAACACTGTAGACTGTCCTTATGTCACTTCAGAGGCTCTTCCCCTTTTTCAGCTTGTGTAACTCAACCATGTCCACCTGAGTTTTTGAACAGCTGTCTGTATTAGTGTTTCCACAGTGTCTGTCTTGCACAGTAATACACCGCAGTGTCTTCAGTCTTCAGCTGATTCATGTGCAGATAGAAATTAGAGCTGTCCTTAGATGCTGTGAACCTGTCCTGCACTGACTGAGCTGAGCTCTTATCAGAATCTGAATAATAATAAATAATCCATTCAAGTCCTTTTCCAGGTGCCTGACGGATCCAATGCATGTAAGTGCTACTAAGAGTGAATCCACTGCAGGCACAGGTCAGTTTGTGGGAACCACCTGGAGTCACAACTACTGACTGTTCAGACTGTGTGAGCACAACCTGAGAGTCAATACCTGTGGATAAACATGAAATGTACAAATAATCAGGATCGTGTATTTATTTACACTAAGAAAAGAGTTTATTTTGTCCTATAAATATATTTACCAGACACTGCAGCCAGCAACAGCAAGAGATATGAAGTGAACATGATTTATGTCAAGGCTGAACTGGTGATGAGTCCTCCACTCAACAGTGTAGTTGTTTAAATATGGAAGGAACATCAGATCATTTGCATTGAAATCCTGAATTAGCAAAAACTGTGGAGTCTGTAGAGCTTGAGGCCATTGAGGTTCATTTCAGGGACAATAGTACCACCTCTTGATGGAACAGTTTTTATTCTTTACAGTTGGCAGGTGCGTGTAACTTCTGAGTTTCTTCAAACAGATCAACAGTGATGTGTTCTGGTGAGAGTGGGTACAGGACTGTGTTTTAGTAATGACAGAGTCCTATTACTACAGCTGTGTCTTTAGACTCTGCAATGTTATTTTAATACAGACTCTAGAGACCTTATTAGCTTTTCTAATGTTAAAAACATCAAGCAACAGAATAACCAACTTTATTGAAATGTTTATTAACTTTATTGAAATGGCAGTTTTTGTGCACAGCGCTGCAGTCATTTCAGTCACTGTGTCTCTCGGGCACAATAATATACAGCAGTGTCTTCATTCTTCAGGCTGTTCATCTGCAGATACACCTGCTTCCTACTGTTGTCTCTGGAGATGGTGAACCGTCCTTGGACAGACTGGGAGTAATACATTTCCTTGCTATCATATTTGATCCATGCCAGCCATTCCAGCTCTTTTCCAGACTTCTGTCTGATCCAAGCCATCCAGTAGTTATCAAAGTCCAAACCAGAGGCAGTACATGTCAGTTTATGGGATTCTCCAGGTTTGATGACTACAGCTTCAGACTCAGTCAGTGTCTGACACCAACAATCTGCAAAATAAAACATGATAAATATGTGTAAATTCAGATAAAACAAACCATTATATTCTGAGCAGTAAAGACTTGAATCATACATTGAGAAGCCAGAAACAGTACTGTAAATCCCAAAACTTTACGCTCCATATTGTTGTACTGAATTATTGAGCTGCACACTGATAGAGAACTGATTATGAAGGTTCAAGAGGAAGATGAATTTGCATAATCCACTTAAATATTCAGTTAGAGGTGTATTGTATTTAAATATGGGCATCATATTACTGAATCAGATATATGCGTTTTATGGATCCACATAGGCATAGAAAGTAATGAACTCAAATCTTTGTATATTGAACTCTAATATTTATTTATTTAGTTGTTTGATGTGTATCTGATGTGCATTTTTAAAAATATAATATATAATTAGAAATAAATGTTTTACTTAATTAAAACAATTCTTTCCACAGTTTGTTGTCAACAGTAAATACACAGTTTCATTAGAGCAGGGGTCACCATTCCTGCTCCTGAAGGGCCGGTGTCTCTGCAGAGTTTAGCTCCAACCCTAATCATACACACCTGAAGCAGCTAATTGAGGTCCTACTAAGCATACTAGAAACTTCCAGGAAGGCGTGCTGATGCAAGTTGGAGCTAAACTCTGCAGGACACCGGCCCTCCAGGAACAAGTTTGGGGACCCCTGCATTAGAGTGTTTAATGATTAAGGTCGTGGTATTCAACATCAAAACTTGTCATGCATGTTAAGTGTTTGTGCACGTTTTTTTTTTTTTTTTTTTAACAAGCTTTAAACATCTAAAATTCTGCTCAAAACACCTTGAAGAATTGGACTCACAAGGCATGACAGACATCATTAGGAGTACAGATGGATAAAACATGATTTTATGAGTGGTGGTTCTTCTCTGCTTCGTGGGAACACAAGAAATATACAGAGCCAAGGATGAGCTGGGTATATAAATACTGGAGAATTTGCATTGAGTATTGGTACAGTTCCACCGCATGTGTACAGCGTGAATATTAAAGGGATAGTTCACCAAAAAATGAATTTTGTCATCATTTACTCACTCTCATCTCGACCCATATGACTTACTGTCTTCTGTGGAACAGAAAGATGGCTGCTTTTTCCATACAAAGAAAATAAAAAGACTATGTCTCCAAAATGACAAAATAAATAGCATTAAATGTATTATTAATGTGGTCATTATGAAAAAAAAAAAAAAAGGTTTGGAAAGAGACTGCATTTTATTGTTCTATGAAGTTAAAACTAATGATGCAATGTTTTGCTTTTTGGTTATATTTTTGGGTGAATTATTCCTTTAATGTGAAACGATCTGATTTTAATGTGTCTTATGGGGGTTATTAGTGTTCATCTGTTGAGAGCTCCATCAGACGAATTACAGACAACTGCTGAGATTTAGAGACTGCTGTTTTTAGCCTGACTTCAAAACATGTTTTAGGATAAGAAAGAGTGATAAAATATATATATATATATATATATATATATATTACTTCATCAGTGTACACCTTTGTTCTGTAATTTATTCATGGTGTGTTATTTTGTATTGTGTCAGTGTTTCTGAGATGCATCCAGATCACCGAGTCTAGCCTGTGGTTGGTGGTAACAATCTACGGTGGAAAGATCAATTGTTTTTTGGAAATTCACCAGCACCTCGTTGATGGTTCATTTTTTTTAGATGTCTAATTTCTAAACTAATTTCCAGTTTAGAGTGAATATTTGTTTTTAGTATATGTAGCCGGTTGTGGTTCCACATGTATCTGCCTTATAGGATTTACAGCTTATCAGGATAAAGGTTGCTGGAGTTACAGGTGCACTTGCTGCATCATGGTACATATTGGGGTGGTTTCCCGGACAAAGATTAAGCCTAGTCCTTGAATAAAATGGCCCTTTAAACCAGATTAACAGAAATCTGCTTTCTCTGTCATGGTTTAAAATAGTCCTAGACTTAGTCTACTCCAGAGTTTAATAAACTGATTTCCTGGCAGAAGACTAGAGCTACTCCAGGACTAAATTGAGGCTTAAATTAAACCTACCAGGAGGCAGGTTTAACTTCAGATTAACGTTGTGTTTCAAAGAAGACACTTGTATTACTTGGATATATATATCGATATTGATATACACTATATATATATTATATATATATATATATATAGTTGTTGTTTTTGTTGCTTTTTTGATGCTGTTCACTTTATTTAAACAGTTTATTTAGATTTAACACCATTGTTTCTGGTTCAAATGTGATTGCATCATGTTAAATTGACTTGAAATGGTTACTAGAACTCACCTGATGTTTTCATTTTGAAATAACATGTTTCAGTCAAGTAACCAATCAAACAGGACTTTCACTTCCCATCATGCTTTGCACCGGGCTGAATTAGTAAATGTTGAAAAAGTGTTATTTTATGCATTTTTTAGAAAGATGAGAATATGGAGAGACGTCTTACTGTTTA
Source organism: Culter alburnus (assembly GCA_028476615.1). Classification (NCBI taxonomy): domain Eukaryota; kingdom Metazoa; phylum Chordata; class Actinopteri; order Cypriniformes; family Xenocyprididae; genus Culter; species Culter alburnus. The sequence goes on along the minus strand of JAOTNS010002383.1, from coordinate 19,665 downwards.
ATGTTCTATTATGTAAAAGTTTTTGTTATGTTAGTGTTTTTTTGGAGATTACCGTTGTGGTGAAGTGTAGAACTTGTGCTTGGGTTGAGGACCTGCTAACAAGAATTTCCTTTTTTATATAACGAAGCAACCACTATGATAGTGCTTTGGATCAAACCAGTATCATTTCTAGATTGCCAACACTGATCATCACATGTGTAAATAGTTATGTTTAGTTTGTTTCTGTGTAAAGGACAAAACAAAAGCATTAATAATCATAAGATTATATATATATAGAATTCATCTGTTTAAATAAAATTCCTTACAAACAGATTTCCAGGCATTTCTTTTTTTCACAGCTGATGTATTTTTCTTGCTTTAAAATAACTGATTCTTGTTTAGTAAAGTGTTGTGTTTTTTTTTTGTTTTTTTTTTTTTTTGGATTGCAATCTTTTTCTGCTGCCATTGTTTTCTTTTGATCTGCTTCTCAGTTCCATGCAATTTTAAACTTTTCTTGGTTCATTCCATGTTTTACAGGCAACCTCTCTCATGCTAATTCAGATTAGCATAGTTGGTTTTAAATTAATCTAGTTTATTTTAAGTCAGGACTCCATAGTCCAGGTTTTAGTAATCTATACTTAATCTGTGTTTCAGAAATCCACTTTTTAAGACACGATTAACTATTCTAGATTGAGGCCTATCCTGGCTTAATTTAAACCCTGTCTGGGAAACTGCCCCATTAAGTTTAATATTTGAATTATTTTAATCATTTCTTCTGTTTTTTGTTTGTTTTTTTGTTTGTTTGTTTGTCTGTCATCTTGACAATATCCATATTAATAGAGGTAGTGAAGTTTTGTGGCATAAGGATTATTAAAAAAAGAATCCAGTCCACTATTAATATAAGAAAATGTATGCTTTTGATTTAACAGACAGCATGTATGATTCTAAATAAGGAATCATTTTAATATCAACAGATTTTTGTATTTAATCTATGTACATTCAAAACACTGTAGACTGTCCTTATGTCACTTCAGAGGCTCTTCCCCTTTTTCAGCTTGTGTAACTCATCCATGTCCACCTGAGTTTTTGAACAGCTGTCTGTATTAGTGTTTCCACAGTGTCTCTCTTGCACAGTAATACACCGCAGTGTCTTCAGTCTTCAGCTGATTCATGTGCAGATAGAAATTAGAGCTGTCCTTAGATGCTGTGAACCTGTCCTGCACTGACTGAGCTGAGCTCTTATAAGAATCTGAATAATAATAAATAATCCATTCAAGTCCTTTTCCAGGTGCCTGACGGATCCAATGCATGTAAGCGCTACTAAGAGTGAATCCACTGCAGGCACAGGTCAGTTTGTGGGAACCACCTGGAGTCACAACTACTGACTGTTCAGACTGTGTGAGCACAACCTGAGAGTCAATACCTGTGGATAAACATGAAATGTACAAATAATCAGGATCATGTATTTATTTACACTAAGAAAAGAGTTTATTTTGTCCTATAAATATATTTACCAGACACTGCAGCCAGCAACAGCAAGAGATATGAAGTGAACATGATTTATGTCAAGGCTGAACTGGTGATGAGTCCTCCACTCAACAGTGTAGTTGTTTAAATATGGAACGGACATCAGATCATTTGCATTGAAATCCTGAATTAGCAAAAACTGTGGAGTCTGTGGAGCTTGAGGCCATCAAGGTTCATTTCAGGGACAATAGTACCACCTCTTGATGGAACAGTTTTTATTTATTTTTTTTTACAGTTGGCAGGTGCGTGTAACTTCTGAGTTTCTTCAAACAGATCAACAGTGATGTGTTCTGGTGAGAGTGGGTACAGGACTGTGTTTTAGTAATGACAGAGTCCTATTACTACAGCTGTGTCTTTAGACTCTGCAGTGTTATTTTAAGACAGACTCTAGAGACCTATAGTTTAATGTTGAAAACATCACCAAGCAACAGAATAACCAACTTCATTAACTTATTGAAATGGCAGTTTTTGTGCACAGCGTTGCAGTCATTTCAGTCACTGTGTCTCTCGGGCACAATAATATACAGCAGGTCTTCATTCTTCAGGCTGTTCATCTGCAGATACACCTGCTTCCTAATGTTGTCTCTGGAGATGGGAACCGTCCTTGGACAGACTGGGAGTAATAAATATTCCCACTATTAATATCGAGGCCAGCCATTCCAGCTCTTTTCCAGACTTCTGTCTGATCCAAGCCATCCAGTAGTTATCAAAGTCCAAACCAGAGGCAGTACATGTCAGTTTATGGGATTCTCCAGGTTTGATGACTACAGCTTCAGACTCAGTCAGTGTCTGACACCAACAATCTGCAAAATAAAACATGATAAATATGTGTAAATTCAGATAAAAACAAACCATTATATTCTGAGCAGTAAAGACTTGAATCATACATTGAGAAGCCAGTAACAGTACTGTAAATCCCAAAACTTTACGCTCCATATTGTTGTACTGAATTATTGAGCTGCACACTGATAGAGAACTGATTATGAAGGTTCAAGAGAAAGTTGAATTTGCATAATCCACTTAAATATTCAGTTAGAGGTGTATTGTATTTAAATATGGGCATCATATTACTGAATCAGATATATGCGTTTTATAGATCTACACAAGGCATAAAAAGTAATGAACTCAAATCTTTGTATATTGAACTCTAATATTTATTTATTTAGTTGTTTGATGTGTATCTGATGTGTATTATTTATAATATATATTTTATAATTTTAAATAAATTATTTTACTAAATAATTAAAACAATTCTTTCCACAGTTTGTTTTCAACAGTAAATATAGAGATTCATTAGAGTGTTTAATGATTAAGGTCGTATCCTGGCATTCAACGTCAAAACTAGTCATGCATGTTCAGTGTTTGTGCACATGTTTTTTTGCATGAGCTTTAAACTGGAATTCATCACAGTGCCCGTATACCGAACACAATAATACACAGCCGTGTCCTCAAATGGCAGATTTTGTCCTTTAAGATATACTGTGCTTGTAGATGTGTCTCTGGAGATGGTGAACTTATTTTTCAGTGAATCCTTGTAGTCTGTGCTACCACCAGCATGGATCATGCCAATGAACTCAAGGATCTTCCCCTGAGCTTGTCTAATCCAGGAAGGTGCCTTGGAGCCATCACTGAGATCATAACCTGATACTTTACAGGAAATGGTCAAAGATTCTCCAGGTTTTACTGAAAGTGAGCTTGGTTGGCTGGTTCAACAGTGCTGCACACATCTGCAAATTAAGCACAAAAACATGTTAATTTTGAAAGGATCTTTTGGTTATGGTTTATCAATGTGAAAAGTTTAATACTGCTCAAAAAACCTTGAAGAATGGTACTCACAAGGCATGACAGACATCATTAGGAGTACAGACGGATAAAACATGATTTTATGAGTGGTTCTTCTTCTCTGCTTCGTGGAACACAAGAAATATACAGAGCCAAGGATGAGCTGGGTATATAAATACTGGAGAATTTGCATTGAGTATTGGTACAGTTCCACCGCATGCGTACAGCGTGAATATTAAAGGGATAGTTCACCAAAAAATGAACATTTTGTCATCATTTACTCACTCTCATCTCGACCCGTATGACTTACTGTCTTCTGTGGAAGAGAAAAGGTGGCTGCTTTTTCCATTCAAAGAAATTAAAAAGACTATGTCTCCAAAATGACAAAATAGATAGCATTAAATGTATCATTAATGTGGTCATTATGAAAAAAAAAAAATAGGTTTGAAAAGAGACTGCATTTTATTGTTCTATAAAGTTAAAACTAATAATACAATGTTTTGCTTTTTGGTTATATTTTTGGGTGAATTATTCCTTTAATGTGAAACGATCTGATTTTAATGTGTCTTATGGGGTTATTAGTGTTCATCTGTTGAGAGCTCCATCAGACGAATTACAGACAACTGCTGAGATTTAGAGACTGCTGTTTTTAGCCTGACTTCAAAACTTGTTTAATGATAAGAAAGAGTGATAAAAAAAAAAAATATATATATATATATATATTATATATATATATATATATATATATATATAACTTTATCAGTGTACACCTTTTTTGTGTAATTTAGGTATGTTATTTGGTATTGTGTCAATGTTTCTGAGATGCATCCAGATCACAGAGTCTGGCCTGTGGTTAATCTTAGAGTGGAAAGATCAATTGTTTTTGGAAATTCACCAGCACCTCATTGATGGGTCATTTTTTTAGATGTCTAATTTCTAAACTAATTTCCAGTTTAGAGTGAATATTTGTTTTTAGTATATTTAGCTGATTGTGGTTCCACATGTATCTGCCTTATAGGATTTACATCTTATCAGGATAAAGGTTGCTGGAGTTACAGGTGCACTTTCTGCATCATGGTACATATTAAGTTTAATATTTGAATTATTTTAGTCATTTCTTCTGTTTTTTGTTTGTTTGTTTTGTTAAAATAAGCTTCATCTTGACAATATCCATGTATTAGTAGACGTAATGAAGTTTTGTGGCAGAAGGATTATTAAAAAAAAGAATCAACAATTAATAAAAGAAAATGTAAGTTTTAGATTGAACAGACAGCATGTATGATTCTGAATAAGGAATAATTTTCATATTTACAGGTTTTTGTATTTAATCTATGTACATTCAAAACACTGTAGACTGTCCTTATGTCATTTCAGAGGCTCTTCCCCTTTTTCAGCTTGTGTAACTCATCCATGTCCACCTGAGTTTTTGAACAGCTGTCTGTATTAGTGTTTCCACAGTGTCTCTCTTGCACAGTAATACACCGCAGTGTCTTCAGTCTTCAGCTGATTCATGTGCAGATAGAAATTAGAGCTGTCCTTAGATGCTGTGAACCTGCCCTGCTGACTGAGCTGTGCTCTTAGAAGAATCTGAATAATAAATAAATAATCCATTCAAGTCCTTTTCCAGGTGCCTGACGGATCCAATGCATGTAAGCGCTACTAAGAGTGAATCCACTGCAGGCACAGGTCAGTTTGTGGGAACCACCTGGAGTCACAACTACTGACTGTTCAGACTGTGTGAGCACAACCTGAGAGTCAATACCTGTGGATAAACATGAAATGTACAAATAATCAGGATCATGTATTTATTTACACTAAGAAAAGAGTTTATTTTGTCCTATAAATATATTTACCAGAACACTGCAGCCAGCAACAGCAAGAGATATGAAGTGAACATGATTTATGTCAAGGCTGAACTGGGATGAGTCCTCCACTCAACAGTGTAGTTGTTTTAAATATGGAAACGGACATCAGATCATTTGCATTGAAACCCTGAATTAGCAAAAACAAGATCTTGAGTCAATTGAGGTTCATTTCAGGAACAATAGTACCACCTCTTGATATAATTTTGTATTTTTTTTGTTGTTGTTACAGTTGGCAGGTGCGTGTAACTTCTGAGTTTCTTCAAACAGATCAACAGTGATGTGTTCTGGTGAGAGTGGGTACAGGACTGTGTTTTAGTAATGACAGAGTCCTATTACTACAGCTGTGTCTTCAGACTCTGCAGTGTTATTTTAAGACAGACAATAGAGACCTATTAGTTTAATGTTGAAAACACCAAGCAACAGAATAACCAACTTTATTGAAATGTTTATTAACTTTATTGAAATGGCAGTTTTTGTGCACAGCGCTGCAGTCATTTCAGTCACTGTGTCTCTCGGGCACAATAATATACAGCAGTGTCTTCATTCTTCAGGCTGTTCATCTGCAGATACACCTGCTTCCTACTGTTGTCTCTGGAGATGGTGAACCGTCCTTGGACAGACTGGGAGTAATACATTTCCTTGCTATCATATTTGATCCATGCCAGCCATTCCAGCTCTTTTCCAGACTTCTGTCTGATCCAAGCCATCCATTTATTATCAAAGTCCAAACCAGAGGCAGTACATGTCAGTTTATGGGATTCTCCAGGTTTGATGACTACAGCTTCAGACTCAGTCAGTGTCTGACACCAACAATCTGCAAAATAAAACATGATAAATATGTGTAAATTCAGATAAAACAAACCATTATATTCTGAGCAGTAAAGACTTGAATCATACATTGAGAAGCCAGTAACAGTACTGTAAATCCCAAAACTTTACGCTCCATATTGTTGTACTGAATTATTGAGCTGCACACTGATAGAGAACTGATTATGAAGGTTCAAGAGGAAGATGAATTTGCATAATCCACTTAAATATTCAGTTAGAGGTGTATTGTATTTAAATATGGGCATCATATTACTGAATCAGATATATGCATTTTATAGATCTACACAAGGCATGAAAAGTAATGAACTCAAATCTTTGTATATTGAACTCTAATATTTATTTATTTAGTTGTTTGATGTATCTGATGTGTTATTATATATATAATTTATAATTTTAAATAAATTATTTTACTAAATAATTAAAACAATTCTTTCCACTGTTTGTTTTCAACAGTAAATATAGAGATTCATTAGAGTGTTTAATGATTAAGGTCGTATCCTGGCATTCAACGTCAAAACTAGTCATGCATGTTCAGTGTTTGTGCACATGTTTTTTTGCATGAGCTTTAAACTGGAATTCATCACAGTGCCCGTATACCGAACACAATAATACACAGCCGTGTCCTCAAATGGCAGATTTTGTCCTTTAAGATATACTGTGCTTGTAGATGTGTCTCTGGAGATGGTGAACTTATTTTTCAGTGAATCCTTGTAGTCTGTGCTACCACCAGCATGGATCATGCCAATGAACTCAAGGATCTTCCCCTGAGCTTGTCTAATCCAGGAAGGTGCCTTGGAGCCATCACTGAGATCATAACCTGATACTTTACAGGAAATGGTCAAAGATTCTCCAGGTTTTACTGAAAGTGAGCTTGGTTGGCTGTGTTCAACAGTGCTGCACACATCTGCAAATTAAGCACAAAAACATGTTAATTTTGAAAGGATCTTTTGGTTATGGTTTTATCAATTGTGAACAGTTTAATACTGCTCAAAAAACCTTGAAGAATTGTACTCACAAGGCATGACAGTCATCATTAGGAGTACAGACGGATAAAACATGATTTTATGAGTGGTTCTTCTTCTCTACTTCGTGGAACACAAGAAATATACAGAGCCAAGGATGAGCTGGGTATATAAATACTGGAGAATTTGCATATTGGTACATGTGTACATACAACCTGTGTATAGGGTGAATATTAAATTGAACATTTTGTCATCATTTACTCACTCTCATGTCGCCCCGTATGACTTACTGTCTTCTGTGGAACAGAAAGGCTGCTTTTTCCATTCAAAGAAATTAAAAGACTTCAAAATGACAAAATAAATAGCATTAAATGTATCATTAATGTAGTAATTACGGAGAAAAAAAAATCATATAGGTTTGGAAAGAGACTGCATTTTATTGTTCAATGAAGTATGACACAATGTTTTGCTTTTTGATTATATTTTTGGTGAATTATTTCTTTAATGTGAAGCGATCTGATTTTAATGTGTCTTATGGGGGTTATTAGTGTTCATCTGTTGAGAGCTCCATCAGACAAATTACAGACAACTGCTGAGATTTAGAGACTGCTGTTTTTAGCCTGACTTCAAAACTTGTTTAAGGATAAGAAAGAGTGATAAGATACATTACTTTATCAGTGTATGCCTTTGTTCTGTAATTTATTCATGGTGTGTTATTTGCTATTGATTTAGTGTTTCTGAGGTGCATCCAGATCATTAAGTCTAGCCTGTGTTGGTGGTAACAATCTACGGTGGAAAGATCAGTTGTTTTTGGAAATTCACCAGCACCTCGTTGATGATTCATTTTTTTAGATGTCTAATTTCTAAACTAATTTCCAGTTTAGAGTGAATATTTGTTTTTAGTATATTGTTGTTGTTTCCTCTCTTTCTGGATTAGTATAGCAGGTATTAGTGTGTCAGTTGTGGGCACAAGGAGTTTCAAGAGCTGGTTGTGGTTCCACATGTATCTGCCTTCTGGATCTGCAGCTTATCAGGATGTATTTAAATGATGCTGCATTACAGGTACACTTGGTGCATCATGGTGCATGTTAAGTTTAATATTTGAATTATTTTAATAATTACTTGTTTTTTGTTTGTTTGTTTTGTTAAAATAAGCCCCATCTTGACAATGCATTTATTAGCAGAGGTAGTGAAGTTTTGTGGCAGAAGGATTATTAGAAAAAAGAATCCAGTCCACTATTAATATAAGAAAATGTATACTTTAGACTGAACAGATCTGCTACATACTGAGACATACTGTGGGAAACTGATTTTACTTTAGATTTACTGAGTTGAGCAAATATGATTCGAAATAAGGAATCATTTTAATAACAGGTTTTGTATTTAATGTATGTACATTCAAAACACTGTAGATTGGCTTATGTCACTTCAGAGGCTCTTCCCCTTTTTCAGCTTGTGTAACTCATCCATGTCCACCTGAGTTTTTGAACAGCTGTCTGTATTAGTGTTTCCACAGTGTCTCTCTTGCACAGTAATACACCGCAGTGTCTTCAGTCTTCAGCTGATTCATGTGCAGATAGAAATTAGAGCTGTCCTTAGATGCTGTGAACCTGCCCTGCACTGACTGAGCTGAGCTCTTAGAAGAATCTGAATAATAATAAATAATCCATTCAAGTCCTTTTCCAGGTGCCTGACGAATCCAATGCATGGTATAGTCACTAAGAGTGAATCCACTGCAGGCACAGGTCAGTTTGTGGGAACCACCTGGAGTCACAACTACTGACTGTTCAGACTGTGTGAGCACAACCTGAGAGTCAATACCTGTGGATAAACATGAAATGTACAAATAATCAGGATTGGTATTTATTTACCTAAGAAAAGAGTTTATTTTTGTCCTATAATATATTTACCAGACACTGCAGCCAGCAACAGCAAGAGATTGAAGTGAACATGATTTATGTCAAGGCTGAACTGGTGATGAGTCCTCCACTCAACAGTGTAGTTGTTTAAATATGGAACGAACATCAGATCATTTGCATTGAAACCCTGAATTAGCAAAAACTGTGGAGTCTGTTGAGCTTGAGGCCATTGAGGTTCATTTCATGGACAATAGTACCACCTCCTGATATAACTTTTTTTTATTTTGTTACAGTTGGCAGGTGCGTGTAACTTCGAGTTTCTTCAAACAGATAACAGTGATGTGTTCTGGTGAGAGTGGGTACAGGACTGTGTTTTAGTAATGACAGTGTTTTATAATGAGTCCTATTACAGCTGTGTCTTTAGACTCTGCAGTGTTATTTTGTTAAGAGAGACTCTAGAGACCTAGCTTTTTTTAATATTAAAAACATCAGCAAGCAACAGAATAACAAGCTTTATTGAAATGTTAATTTTATGAGTGGTTCTTCTTCTCTACTTTGTGGGAGCACAAGAAATATAGGCTACAGAGCCAAGAATGGGCTGGGTGTATAAATACTGAAGAATTTGCATTGAGTATTGAATATTATAGGGATAGTTCACCAAAAAATGAACATTTTGTCATCATTTACTCACTCTCATGTCGTCCGATATGCAGACCTGCCAACATGTACGCATTTTGCGTACCAGGTACGCATTTTGACCTCAAAGTACGCTGGTACGATTTGTCACTCTATACTACGCAAAAACCCGGTGACTCCTCTGTGCACGCCTAGTACTCAATCCAGCAAAAGAGTTAGACCAATCAGCGCTGGGTTCATTTCCCAATAGCAAGCGGGATGATGACAAATGCGTACGGCCTATCAATAAAAAGACACTGCAAATCGACAGCAACACAAAATCCCGCTCAATCCCTCCTTCCACTCCCGCCGTCTCAGTGATTGAATTCTCAAGCGAGGACAGCACACTCACGCACTGTTAACTCCTTAAGGTAAACGGGTATAAAATGCACAAGTAATGTTGAACAACAATCTAAATAAAAATGAAATCGCGATTATGAAATTTGGATGTGTGACTGACTGACAAGCGCGAGTCTGGTGAAACAGGCGTTTATTTATTTATTCTCAGTGTTCAGAAACGTATAGCCTACATGTGTGCGTTATTGTGTTAATACTAACTAAAGTAGCTAATATTTACATAGCCTACTTATTTGTATGAAAACTAGCACATTTAGTTACTTATGCATTTAAATTGACCGTTGTCTCAATGCTGCGCGAGCCCCTCTCTATAACACACAAACGCGTGCGCGCACAGAGAGGTAAAATGAAATTGCCGTTTTTGGTTTAAAATTTGTTCTTGCTTGTGTATTTTTTTTGTCAGAAAAGATTTTTAATTATCCACCCGTGTTTTATAGATTGTAAATGACGGACGCTTAGTTAACACCCCCCGCGTTATTGACTAACTTCTTGATATTCTTGAATAGCCTACTTTGTTTGCTCTTATTGGTCCTTTCTATTTCGTTGTCAACTATTTTCTATAAATATGTTTGTATTGGCTAACCTTTATTCAGCGAATTTTTTGTCTTGTTTATAATTCAAAGACAGCACGCTACAAATAGACCCTTTTTTCTGTGGGATTTAGTATCATATTTGGATATTTGAATAATAATTAAGTATTTTAAATGAATCACATGTAAACTCATGTTTACTATTTTGTAACGGGTTCTTAATTGTAGACTATTTTCATTACAAACCTGTATAAACGAATCAACTGTCAGGTTAGTTGTATTGTAAATATACCTTCTTGAAATTGCAAACAAAAAAAAATTAGTCCATAGTAATATATAATGCAATTCACTTGTGGTTGTCAGTTTGTATAAGAACACTTATGCAATGCAAGACTAATCATGAATTAAAAAAATGCTTTTGAGCAGGTGTAGTAAAATTTTTAATTGTGTCAAAAAACACAAAAAAAAACTTTAACAGTCAACATTAGACTAACGAAGATGGGTGTGTGTGCTTTGTGTATTGTATTCTCAAAAATGTAAAAAAAAACCGTGCCCCGTCCCGTCATACTGGTAGGCTACTCGAACAAAAATATTCCAAGGTTGGCAGGTCTGGATATGACTTACTGTCTTCTGTTGAAACAGAAAAGGTGGCTGCTTTTTCCATACAAAGAAAAAATAAAATACTACATCTCCAAAATGGCAAAATAAATAGCTTTAAATTTATCATTAATGTAGTCAAACAAATTTATATATATATAGGTTTGGAAAGAGACTGCATTTTATTGTTTTATTAAGTTAAAACTAATGATACAATGTTTTGCTTTTTGGTTATAGTTTTGATGAATTATTCCTTTAATGTGAAACAATCTGATTTTAATGTGTCTTAAGACTGCTGCTTTTAAACTGCTTCAACACTTTTTAAGGATAACGAGAGAGTTAGAGAGAAAGATGGTATCAGAGTATTTATTAATTTGAAAATAAATCATAAGTCACTGTACAATGAACAGATAAATATAAAATACATAAAAACAATAATTAAAATACAGTCTGGCCTGTCATCTCCATTCTTCGCCCTCCCCTCCCAGGTTTTTGAAAGCTGAATGAAAACAAAGTAAATATTGCCACAGTACTACACCGCAGTGTTTTCAGTCTTCAGCTGGTTCATGTGCAAATAGAAATTAGAGCTGTCCTTAGATGCTGGTGACCTGCCCTGAACTGACTGAGCTGAGCCTGTCTTCTCATCATGATGTGTGGACTAACAGAGTAAGTGTGCTCAAGCAAACTGCCAATTACTTTTTTTTCTCTTTGTCCTCTGAATGATTCTTAAAATTTTGCTTATTGCATATTAGCTTGTTTGCTTATTGTACACAAGATTATTACATGCCATTTAGAACACTTATAGGGATAGTTCACCCAAAAATGAAAATTTGATGTTTATCTGCTTACCCCCAGGGCATTCATGATGTAGGTGTCTTTGTTTCTTTAGTAGAACACAAATGATGATTTTTAACTCCAACCGTTGCAGTCTGTCAGTCTTATAATGCATGTCAATGGTAACAAATCTGTGAGTGTAAAAAAAACATGCACAGACAAATCCAAATTAAACCCTGCAGTTTGTGATGACACATTGATGTCCTAAGACACGAAACAATCAGTTTGTGCGAGAAACCGAACAGTATTTATATAATTTTTTTCATCTAATACACCACTATGTCCAACTGCCTTGAGCGCATGCACGGCATCCGGTGCGTGAGGTGTGTATGCGCTCTGCCGTAGTTTATGCAAGCGCTGGAAGTGATCTCTTGCGCGTAAGCGTCACTCATTGTTTACACAGTGCACAAACATTGTTGGTACGACGGCTAATCAAAATGGTACTTACTTGCGCTTATCCGTCTTAAAACTAAAAGATTACACTCTCTTGCGTGAACTCATTCAGGAGTGGTGACTTTCCACGTATTCCCAACTTCTGAACCTGCAGTGATCATTTTTACATATTCAGGAGAGGATCACGTATGACTTAAACCATCAGCTGTGCCTATGGTTTTTCCACATCCAACTGATGTATGTGTCCTTTTTATTTGTAAAGCTGCCCTTATGAAAAGTAACAAAATAAAATGAAGTTTTGATGTAATAAAGCCATGTTTTTTAGTGGTTTTCTTCCATTTGTATAACAACTGTTGTACTGCAGGCACCATGTTTAAACTACAGCAGAGCACGTACACACCTCACACACCGGATGCCGTGCACGCGCTCAAGGCAGTTGGGCATAGTGGCATATTAGAGGTAAAAAATTATATAAATACGGTCTGGTTTCTCGCACAAACCAATCGTTTTGTGTCTTAGGACATCAATGTGTCATCACGAACTGCAGGGTTTAATTTGGATTTGTCTGTGCATGTTTTTTTACTCTCATAGATTTTGTTACCATTGACATGCATTATACGACTGACAGACGCAACGGTTGGAGTTAAAAATATCATTTGTGTTTCTACTAAGAACAAAGTCACATAATCTTGGATCCTGGGGGTACAGCAGGATATAAACATCAAATTTCATTTTTGGGGAAACTACCTTTTTAAGATAACTGATTTACACACGCTAATACATCACCTGACCTACATGTGCAAAATATTTGTCTGTCTGTCAGTCTATCTATCCATCTTTGGCATACAACTTTGGTATTTTTTCATAAGCTCTACTAAAAGTCTGAAGGATCTAATATTATGTCAACAAATAAAACCTTTTTATTGAAAATGTCTCATTGAAGAGGAGAGCGTGTGAGGTCCTGTGGGCAGTTTTGGCAAGTGTATCACGAGCACAAAATACACAGCTGTGTCTTCAGTGTTGAAGTTTGTCATGTTAAACATGACGTGCGTGCGGGATGGATTCAGATGAGAAAAAGATCTGATTTTCAGTGAAGCTTTGACACCATTGATGGAAGTGTGGAACCAGGCCAATCCATTTCCATCGGTTAAATTGAATTTGATCAGTTGTATTGTAGCCACCGCCGAAGTAATATCCAGTGATCGTTCAGGCGAGATGGTAAATGTTTCTCATGGTTTTACTACCTGAAAGGAGGATGATTCAGCTCAATACAGAAAAGAACCTACAATCATTAAAACATTTTAGGAATACCAAAGTGAACTGAGTTATTAGTTTTTTTGTGTTGAGCTGAAGATACTACACAGGGGTGCAGTTGCCAAAACCCAGCAGTATGAAATGCGTCCATGATTTGGTTGTATTTTCACTGCACTGGGATCGTAAACACTAAGAGCTTTATTAGTCGGTGTGCTCTGTTTAAATGAGAGAGAAGGGTGGAGATTTGCATCGACGTTAAAATGTTATCGTCAATAGTTGTTGATGATGCAATTTAGTTGTTGACATTGTATTCTTGATTTATAAAATAAAGTCTCAAAGAGAAGCAAGATACAAGTTTATTCATATTTATAGTGTAAATATCTTGCTACTGACACATTTTATCCAAAGAAAACATCTAATGTACATATTAGGCCTATAATCTCAGCCATGCTGATATATAGGAAAAAAACATATTTTACTTCATTTTTGTTGTTTGTTTTACTTGTACACAAAAGTTTAATAAACAAGTTAATAACTTACAGATTAGAGAAAATATAGGGTAACACTTTAGAATACTGATCCTGCATTAATAAATAACTACACAGGAACAAATTAATAATGCATTATTAACACTCTAGTGACTACTATTAACTAACAAAACTCTGATTAATGAATAAGTAAGTAATAGTGATCGCTGAAGAAGTAGTCACTATTAGCTAATCAGTAACTACTGTTTATTTATACAGAGAACTACTAAAAACTACTATATACAGGTTCATAATTAACATAAATGATGCATAATGTATAATTAATTCTAAAGTTCATGGAAGGTCATGGTAACGCACTAGCAAGGAATTAGTTCATTCGTATTTGGATCGTATTCTAAGTGAAAAACATGATAACTCTCTAGTAACTACTGGAGTCATTGTAAACTTTTGAGGTTTTTGTAAAGTACTGGGATAGTATAACTAAAGAGTTATACATATTCTAAAGGAACCACTAATTATTTGGATCAGTATCTAAAGTGAAGATCATGTAATCCACTAGTAATTACTTAAGTGTTACCAATAACATCAGAAGGAATTATACTGTACAAAACGGTACAAAAATGTACAAAAAAAAAAAAAAAATGTTTACAACTTCCGTAGTAATAGAGATTATCATGTTTTTCACTTTAGAATACTGATCCAAATAATTAGTTTTTTTGTAATACTTCATTCATTACTAGTGCATTACCATGATCTTCATTTTAGAATTAATTATACATTATGCATCATTCATGTTAATTATGAACTGTATATAGTAGTTTTAGTAGTTCTCTGGGAGTATGATAAAAAACAGTAGTTACTGATGAGCTAATAGTGAACTACCTCCTTCAACTGAGCACTATTACTTAATTCAGAGTTTTATAATAGTAGTTACTATAGTGTTAATAATGCATTACTCGTTTGTTCCTGTGTAGTTATTCATTAATGAATGATCAGTATTCTAAAGTGTTACCAAATATAGTTAGCACCATAGCAGAACCATTGTGTGCATGTCTCAGACTAGCTGTTTTGTTGCTGAGGGAATCAGTTTTTGAATGAATCAGTCAATCATGAAGACAGTCACTTGTCACCACCGACTGGTGTAATAATATAACCTGCAGAAAGAGTCAGAAAAATCTGCAGCACTAATGCACAGACTCACGCGCAAACAAGCAGGGTGATACAAATGATGAAAAGCCTCAGTGATCATGGTCTGTATATCAGCACTTTCAGTCTGTTTGACCAATCAGTTTCGAGAACCAGAACTGGTTGTTTCATAAACACTAGATTTGAGTTTTCCAGCATCAGCAATATACGGGAGTGAGGAAGTGTTTTTTGTATTGCTTTGACCCTGAACTCAGTCACTGTGCTATAGCACAATAATACACAGCAGTGTCTTCATTATTAAGGCTATCCATCTGTAGGTTCAGCTGACCTCTGGAGTCATCTCTGGACACTGTGAACCTTCCCTGGACTGACTGGGAATAGAAGATTTGAGAACTGGATACATGGATAAATGCAATCCACTCCAGTCCTTTTCCAGGGATTCTCTCACAACAGCTGCAGCGCCGCGGCTGAATGAAAATCAGAGGCAGTACAGACAATAACCGAAAAGATTCTTTTTACCATAGCCTGAGACTGAGTGGGTCTGACAATGAATATCTGTGGAGCAGAAACAAAATGAAGACACTGAAACATTTCCAGAATCTAAAGCAGACAACAGTAAATGAAACAATCCCACTGATGTATGGGATTATTTACTGACCATGTGAAAATAATATTAGCAAGAGTGAGTGGAATTAATATGTTATTGTCAATTGATTTTCCCTCCTCAGTAACTGGATCTGTGCTGTCAGCGAATACAGACATGTTACAAGCTGTGTCTTCATTCTGAAAATTCTTTCCCTGTTCAAACACTGTGTTTTTTGGGTGAAACTGATCTTGTTTTGCCCCATCACTGCAAAGATATCCCAGCCAGTCCAGGGATGGTGGCTCCAAAACAGTAAACACACATGAAAGCAACATGCGAGAAGTAATTAATTATGTCTTGCAAACTTCTGGTAACCGTATTGAAGCCACTTTTATTCTTTAGAATTAAAGCAACCATCAGTGACGCTACAGGAATGAAGCTGCTGCCAGAACATGATTTGAATGTCAAAGCAGTTGTATTGTATTGTATAATTAAATACTTGTATAAAGAGCAAGTTGTTGTGGTTGGTCATTATTTGGTATATATGCATTGTGTCTGTGTGTTCTTGTATACATGGTTTATGAGGACACAAATGTGTATAATGACATGGGTATTACAACGTAAACATGGTTTATGAGGACACTTCATGTGTCTTCGTAAACCAAATGGCTTAAAAAACATTAAATGGAGGTTTTTTTTTTTTTTTTTTTTTAATTCAAAAAATGCAGACAGTTTTCTGTGATGAAGTTTCAGCTGTGAAGCTGATCTTATTCTTCATTGTGTCGCTGGTGCCTGTATTACCAGAACTACAGAAACCAGCCAATCCTATTCCAGCGCTTTCCAGTTGCCTGTCGTATCCATTGGTTACGCACATCCCTGATGCTGAATATCGTAATCTTGCAGCCGATGGAAAAATGATTCCCCAGGTTTTCCACCATTAGAGCAGGCTGATTCAACTCAATGCAATAACCACTGGAAACTCCATTTATAAAACTTTGTCATTGACTGAAATGAGTTACGCACATTGTCACCAAACCTCTCAAAATTAACCTGGACTGATTGTATTTTAAAGGACTAGCTGCTAAAAAACACATTAATAAACAGTGTTATGTAGTGTTGATGCTGATACTCACTGAGCACAGTAGATAAAATCATCACCAATAAAATAAAGTTCTGTCCTGTCTGTAGTCTTCAGATGGGAACCTGTGACTCTCCCACCTCTTTATTGTGTCTGTATTCTCCTGTTAATACGACCGGAGATTTCATCAAGCTTTTTAGTGAAAAAATTAAATTAAATGACACAATGAAAATGAAAATGTCCCTAAATAAAAATTACAACATTGCCAATGACAACAGTCCTATTTTTGCTATTATAAAGAGCCATTAAAATATTTAATCTTCTAAAAATATATGTTTCTTTTTGACCCTATTTATTAAAAAATGATAATCAAATGATCAATCTAATTATATAGAAATTTCATATTCATATTCACACATGATAATTTACACGATCTCAATGCAACACTACATAAATATTGATATAGGTGTACTTTTATACGTTTTTCCTTCTTAAATAAAAGGGCAAACATAATGGCACCGTTGCATTGCAAAGCTGTTAATTAACTGATATTTTACACATAAATAATTACATATACTGTTTACAAACACACTGTAATGGATCAGTGACTGAATTAGTGCACGATGCAGGGAATCAGAAAAGTAATTTAATAAATCCAACAGAAACCATAAGAAAACAAGGCCACTAAATAATCCACAATCATGTCAAAAACATTTATATCCAGTGATAATCAGGAGAGAACCAATAACAGGTGTGATGACCATAAACAACTAGGAACGACTAGGAAATAAGGTACATTTACACACACCAAAACAGAACATGGAAACAGAACATTTTCCTTTGCATTTTTACGTACAGACGACGTCGCCATTATGGATCCACAAAAATGGCTAAAAAGCTGTATCCAGGCCAGTATGGCGATGTCCCTTTGTAAAGAAAAAAACATGCATCTTTAGACTGAACACGTAATATGCTGCACATGACGTCACCACTTTCACAAGTTCACGTTTCTGTAGTTTTACATGGAGACAACTACTGTATCGTTTTCAAAAATTGCACTTTCAAACGCATTTCAAAGTTGCCTTTCAGGCCCTTAAAAACGCTGTTGTCATGTAAATGTACAGCCAAAAAGCAAAAAAAAATCTGTGTTGGTGAAACACGGTTTTTGTCATACAGAGCATATGTTGCTGTATGAAAATTTATTTGTGTTTCTTCAGACTTTAAAATTGTACGTCTCTTTCTGGTCAAGAAAACAAAAATTACTCAAAAGTGATGCTCAAAGAGGCAACGAAGACTGCTTGACCAAGCGCCACCTCTTTAAATACAACGTACATCTGGATCATAAGTGAATCACGGAAAGGAAGAGGTTTTTGTATTGCTTTGACCCTAACTCATTCGTGACTCTCTAGCACAGTAATAGACAGCATGTCTTCAGTCTTGAGCTGTTCATCTGCGGTCCGTTTGACTGCTGGAGTCATCGCGGACACTGTGAACCTTCCCTGGACTGACTGGGAATAGTAGATATAAGTACTGATGTGCTGATAGTTGCAACCCATTCCAGTCCTTTACAGTGACCCTGTCTCACCACAGCTGGCCAGGAGCTGCTGAAAGTAATCCAGAGCAGTAGTACAGACCAGCCGAAAAAGATTCACAGGCCTTTTACCACAGCTTGAGCTGACGTGAAGGTCTGACAATGAATATCTGTGGAAGGAAGATATCACTTGTTGTAGTGGGGCTTTCTAACTTATTTCTACATATGTATTGTTATTAGTTAGAAATTAACAAACCTTGTAAAAATAGTAATAGCGGAATGAACTGATCTTGTTGTCATTGCTGATTGATTCTCCTCTACAGGATCCACATACAGTCAGTGAACACAGACACCAGAAATATACGCACAGTTTTGCATTAACTCCTCCTCCATCTGGTCCCTGCTTGTTGTACCTATGTGTATAAAAAAACAGAAATTTGTACAAACAAATAAAAAAAAAGACCAAATGCATAATAAAGAGGATAATGTACTTGATAAAGTAAGCAAACAAAAGAAAAGAGTCCGAGTCAAAAAAAAAAAAAAAAAAAAAAAGATTTGTTGCATAAATTTTTCAGAACAGTTTTAAAATTTAAATGACTAGTGCTATCTGATTATTTTATATCAGGATGGATGGATGAAATGGATATGTTCAGGTTTTTGTATAGAAAAACCTGTCTATGATTGCCTACAGGGTGGGGACAAAGCAAACAGTCATAAATTTTAAAGCATTTGTTTTTTGTTTTTTGTTTTTTGGATATGGATGGATGGTTTGTTTTACATGTGTTCAGGTTTTTGTACAGAGCTGTCTGTTTGAATCACTGTGTCTCTTGCACAGTAAACACAGCTGTGTCTTCAGTCTGAAAATTATCCCTGTAGAAACACTGTGGTTTTGGACGTGTCCTGGGTGAAACTGATTTGTTTTACTGATCTTTAATATCAGTGCCACCACCTGCATAAGCTATCCCAGCCATTCCAGAGCTTTTCCAGTGGGTTGACGGTCCATTGAATGCAATAGCTTGATTCTGAAATCCTGCAGGAGTGGAAATCATTCTTGGGTTTCACAACCATAATGAGGTTGAGTGAGCTCAACACAGTAAACACCACCTGAAAACACAATGGAAAAATGTGTAAATTAGACTTAACACTTCTGTTAACAGTTATGAAGTTTATTTCATTCCTTAGAGTTTAAATAAACTCAGTGAACTCACAGGATGAAGCTGCTGCCAGAAGGAGTAGAGCTGATGAGAGGATCAGATTTGAAGTCAACGCAGCTTTATACTCCTGCTGATCCACAAAGCAGATACTCTTTTGTATAGAGAACTAGTAGAGAATTTGCATACAGCTCTTTGGGTTTTTATAATTGGGGTTGGTCATTATTTTTCGGTAGCTTAATATTG
>JAOTNS010002382.1:0-19571 GCA_028476615.1 Culter alburnus | reverse complement strand
ACGTTCTTTTCAGGAATATGAATTCTCTCTCATCTCCACCTACATGGATTTTTTTTTTCCTTCACAAAAATGCATCACTTCACTTCAGAAGGACTTTATTAAAGGGATAGTTCACCCAAAAATGAAAATTCTATCATCATTTACTCGAGTTCTTCCAAACCTCTATAAATGTTTTTGTTCTGTTGAACACAAAGGAAGATATGTTGAAGAATGTGTTAAACTGAACAGTCGGGGCACCATTTGACTTCCATAGTATTTTTTTTTTTTTTTTTTTTCCCCTACTATGGAAGTCAATGTGCCCCAAAGCGGCTGGTTACAAACTTTCTTCAAAACATCTTCCTTTGTATTCAACAGAACAAAGAAAATTATACAGATTTTGAACAACTTGAGGATGAGTTAAATGATGATAGAAGGTTCATTTTGGGGTGAACTATTCCTTAACCCTCTGGAGCCGTGTGGAGTACGTCTATGATGGATGGATGTGGATGGAGAAACTTTCTTCAGCTCATACTCACTTGGTAACACATATTGCCATTATAAAGCTTGATGTCTCAGTATTTTTATATTAATATTGTGTTCATCTGAAAGAAGAAAGTCATACACCTAGGGTGGCTTAAGGGTGGGTAAAGCTTGGGGTAAGTTTAATTTGAAAGTGAACTAATCCTTTAAGCAAGTCCTACACTAAAATGCATGTTTGAGCTGTTTTAACTGAAAGCAACTTGTATACTGACATATCTTGAAATATGTCAGAGCCATTGATTGTTTCAATATGAACACCAGTAATGTATTAGTGTACATTTATAAAAGCTACTTAAATATCCTAATTGAACTAAGGTAAAGAGATGTAATGTACTCCAGTAAATGTAATTAGTTACTGTACTTAAATATCTTTTTGACTACTTTGTAGTTGTACTGAGTATCAGAGATATTGGCAACTTTTACTCTCTACTTGACTACATTTTTGAGCAAGTCAATGTACTTTTTACTCCACTACATGAGTAATGCAATTACAAATTACATTTTTCATGGTACCTAACTTTTTCTGCAGCAGTTTGTTTCTGATATAAAGAAGCAATATCGCCATCTAAGGTCATTGAAGCTACTTTATCTTGTGCATTTTGCCTTTACTCACCCAAACTTGTCAACAAGGATATGAATGTGAGTGCATTAACATGTAATTGCTGATCGCAGGCTTTGATTTTTGAGATGAGGACATGACTGCAGCTGGTGATGAGGCTCAAACCAGCACATACAGTAGACTTTGACCATTTAATTATACTTAACATTGTTTTATTTATCCACAATACTGACAAGACCATTTTGACGAATATTGGTCTAATGGCCACTTGAGCTTAACTGAGACGAGAGTTTGTAGACGTTTAAAAGGTTGTTGTGTAAATAAACTTGATTTATTGCAATATTGAGTTGTTCAGTTTTATTTTGATTTTAGAAAATAAACGATTTCTCATCTTACAAATCAATTGTTTCTTATTTTCACTGGTATGTCTCTCAGGACTAGTGCATCTCTGAGCCTACATTCAGCATGAGTAAAATACTCAAGTACTGATAAAATCAGATACTTTAAGATTTTTACTCAAGTCGTATTGGAATTGGTTACTTGTAACTTGTAGTGGAGTCATTTTCAGTGTAAGGTATCAGTCCTTTTACTCAAGTATGTTTTTCAGGTACTCTTTACACCTCTGCTAAAGGTCTAATCCTGGTTTAGGCTAAGCCCTGTCTGTGAAACTGGGACAGTAAGTTTTTTTGTTTGTTTGTTTTTTTGTTTTTTTTGTTTTGTTTTTATTAAACCGCTTTGAAATGCATCCATAAAGTTGTGAAATTGGCCTATTGTGGACTGTGTACAATTTGCTCAGGTCGGGGTTTATGCTAATACGGTACAGTCCATCAACAGTCATGGGCGGGGCCTGTGCAAAGTGATGTAACTTTGCCCAGAATCTGCAAACAGCTTGTTCTGAGACACTGCTTATTATTTATGGGGATTAAAAAAGAGGAGCGAGTGGATTTTTATCATTATAGTTTGGTTGTGTACACACACTACCAACACACATTTATGTCCAAACACCATGTAAAAGTGAATTTAGCATGAAACCGGCTTTATGCATTGACTGTAAACTGCCAGTGAAATGAATAAATACAGAAACACAGACTCACGTTGTACAGTGATATTAACAGGATGAGATTTCTCTCCAGATTCAGACTGACACCAGTACACTCCAGTGTTTGATGTGGTGGTGGATCTGATTGTACATGTAGATCCTGTTTGTGATCCCCAGAGTAATGATGAACAATCTTGAAGCCTCCAAAAGTCTGTGTATCTTCTGACTGTCCATCCATCAGAGTTACTCTGGTCCTCACAGCTCAGAGAGAGAGAGTCAGATGTGAAGTGTTGAGATCTGCTGGGACTGATGATCAGAGAGACTCGAGGAGAAACACCTGACAAGACAATTACAGCTATAATTTTTCAGATTTGAGCATACGAATTTTCTTTATAAAAGTTTAACCAATCGGTCTGCATGAACTCACCAGTGACCCACAGTAGTTGTTTGTTGCTGTAAAATGTTTTGTAAGCTGGTTTTTCTTTCTCTGCTCCACACACATAAACTCCAGTGTGATTTACAGTAGCAGAACTGACAGTGTATTTTCCTCCAGCTCCTCTGCTGCTGTCTGAGAGCAGCTCATAATGATCTCTGAAGTCTATAAAATAAGAGAATGTGTAGATTTCACCTTAAAGTGGTTCGATTTCAACCTGCTTTGAATTGTTACAATGTTGGTAGTAAATGTAAATGAACAGTGTTTACTCATTCTCTGTGTTTTTTGGACAGAGTTATTCAGCAAAAGTCCGCTGGATGACTCATTTTACATATTAGACTTTTGACATATGCAGCAAAATCTCCAGTGTTAAATTAACACCCCTCAGTGTACATGTGTGTCCACACTACAGGGTGTTAAAAGTAACATTGAAGCAGTGTTGAAGTTAATGAGATAGTTAAGTGATGATCGACAATTACACCTGATGCTAATAAGCAGAATCATGTGACAAGAACAACAAGAACAGAAAAAATAAGTTGTAATAAATGTAATAATGTTTAATGGCTGGAAGTTAGTTGTGTCTCTTTCTGTTCTTTTTTGTCTTTCCTTCAATGTCTCTGCTTATTTATATCAGGTATCACCAATAACTGACAATCATCACTTAATCAATCACTTAAAGACCCCTGTGATGAAAATCAAGTTTTTAATGTTGTTTATATGTCTATGTGGTGTTTTTAATATGCTTTAAGACGAACCATGTGCAAATTCATAAGTCAGCACCATTGCTGAGGATTTTATGTTTGAAACTGCAGTAAACCAAAAACCCGCGGTTTGAAATCTGTGGTGTTTGTGACGTCACAGACTACCTTGTAACCAATCACAACAATGTGCCGGCAGGCTTTAGCATATCATTAACTATGACCGCTCCTGAAGCAGGAAAGTCTCGAGAGAAGCCAGGTTATCCCGGTAAATTTTCTGTTGATATGAAAAATTGTGTCGATTTATCAATATAGCGAGTCTATTACGATGTTATGATGAACTATAGGTCGTTCTCCACTGATGTTCTGAGTTTTTCAAAATTGTAAGGATACTGATTGTTAGAAGGCAGCTGTCTGACTCTCAGATGAAGAACAGGAATGGTGTGTAACATTAGCAACAATAATTAGCTTTTTGATAGCGTATAAGCAAAAGGCTAATCATATTAATATTAAAGGTGCCCTAAAACTTTTTTTAAAAAGATGTAATATAAGTCTAAGGTGTCCCTGATGTGTCTGTGAAGTTTCAGCTCAAAATACCCATAGATTTTTTGTAATTCATATTTTAACTGCCTATTTTGGGGCATAATTAGAAATGAGCCGATTCAGGGTGTGTGGCCCTTTAAATCTGGTGCTCCATGCCCCAAGAGCTCGCGCTTGCCTTAAACAAATAAAAAAATGTTCAAACGGCTAATATAACCCTCAAAATGGATCTTTACAAGATGTTCGTCATGCAGCATGTCTAATCACGTAAGTACAGTGTTTATTTTGATGTTTACATTGATTCTGAATGAGTTTGATGGTGCTCCATGGCTAACGGCTAATGCTACACTGTTGGAGAGATTTTAAAGAATGAAGTTGTGCTTATGAATTATACGGACTGCAAGTGTTTAATAATGAAAATAGCGACGGCTCTTGTCTCCGTGAATACAGTAAGAAACGATGGTAACTTTAACCACATTTAACAGTACATTAGCAACATGCTAACGAAACATTTAGAAAGACAATTTACAAATATCACTAAAAATATCATGTGATTGTGGTGAAATGGCGTTCGTGGATATCTCCGCCCCATAAGGAGTCTTAATTGAGAGGTGGGTGTGTATATATAGAGAGCTTCCACAGGCGATCGCGTCATTGCGTCATTGCCGTGTCTGTGTTTCCGGTAGTCCGCTGCATTCAAGGTAGGTGTTCGCTTGTCATGGTTATGGTTTAGTATTCATATTGGCTGCGTCCGAAAACTGGAAAATGCTGCCTTCTGAGGACACATTTCAAGGTAGTAAGGCATCAAGGCACGTCCGAATCCAATGTTAGCTTCACTTCCTGTCTCATGAGATACCTTCATCTGATCGATTTTTGAAGGAAGCATAGATGTATCCTTAGCTGCCTTTGATATCCCACAATCCTGTGCTTTCCATTCTGTGACAGTTGAGCTAGAAAAATAAAGATGGCGTCCGAATGTTGCATTTGCTGCTCAGTTTGTGTATAAATGTACGATTTTGATCAACATATTTCAATTTTGATATCATTTCTATCGAGAAATTACTACTGTAGTAATTAAATATTTGTTTAGTTCTCACCAAAGCTCGTGCTATATTGCTGTAAACTGTTACACTGCCTCAGAAGTCTGTCCGAAATCAATTTCGTGAGGTACCTTCATGCACAAATGCTGCCGTACAAGTCATTATCTTATAAGACAGCGAGGCAGCAAGACAGCTACCTAGGTTTTCGGACGCAGCCATTGTTTGTTGACTGACTTTTCTGTGCAGCTGGTGTCTGTTCATGGTTACTTTATTAAGACTGCTTAAGAGGGTTGGCTCCCCTGCGTTACAGCTATAGTTCCTGTATGAAAAGAAAACGCTTGAATGTACAACAGTGTGCTGTGAAGGGCGGCTGCTCTCCTGCTAGGTACGTAAGATGTATTTATTCTTAGGGGTGTGCATGAAATGAGTTTATTGGGTGTATGTGTAATGTGTCATTTTTCTGTTCAGTGAATTAAGGAATTGGTTTGCCAGATATTTAACCGGAAGTCATGCTTGTTGGTATGTAAACCCACTTATGTCCCTATGATCGTCCCGAAGGTATGTTATTTTAATGAAATTGTTTAATGTATTTTAGGCCGGTAAATTGGGCGGGATCTATCTCTGCATGGCCTAGTCTCAACGCTGCTGTTTTGCTTCATTTCGTTTTTTTATTTTATTTTATTTTTTTTTTTGGGGGGGGGGGGGGGGGGGGGGTGGGGGGGTATTTAATTTAATTTGTTCTTTGTTGTCATTGTATGTTTGTGTTGATTCAGTTTAATCTGTTTTTTTGTTTTTGTTTTTGTGAAATCTTTTTTTTTTCCTTTTTTTATAACATGGTATTTGTATGGCTCTGTTTTTTTTGCTTAGCATTACTTTTGTGTTTTGATAGCCAAGAATATATGTTTATTTGTGTATATGTATTTATGGTGGAGCCCTTTATTATAATTCATTTTTTTCCTTTTTGTAAAGATCAGTAGAATCTTTTGGCTATTGCGTTTTGGATTTTGTTTGTTTGTTGTGACGAGACTCATTGTTAATACTGTTCTGCTTTTGTACTTTGAATTCTTTTTTTTTCTTTCTTTTTGTTACTAATTTGCTTTAT
The DNA here is from genome assembly GCA_028476615.1 of Culter alburnus. Lineage (NCBI taxonomy): Eukaryota > Metazoa > Chordata > Actinopteri > Cypriniformes > Xenocyprididae > Culter > Culter alburnus. Next base: position 13,641 of record JAOTNS010002382.1, on the reverse strand, counting down.
CTCTTCCCTTTTTTTTTTTAAATTTTTTCTGTGTAGGAGCTGGGGTGACCCGAAGTGGGCAGTCTGGCTATTTTTGGAGGGTGGAAATTAGGGTTGTGCCGATGGACGATATCATCGTCCATCATGATGGCTGACCGACATCACGATGGAGAGACACCATCGTGATGCCACGCCCCCGCTCCGCTCCGCCCCCGTCCCGCTCCGCTGCGATCTTGCGAGTCGACACCATAGACTGTAAAAAAAAAGATGGACGACGCGACGCCGCTTCCTTCCATTGTATTGAACTGAAGCCAAAACGGACGCCGATGGGCGCTGACACGTTACGCAAAAACGTCAGTTTGGAACCTGGGCATGCGCAGAAGGAATCGTCAGTGGAGACCGGAGGCGAGTCGCGGTATCAAACTTCCGCCTAGACGGCTGCGTCATCATTGATGTATTTTAAATAGGCTATATAAATTATACGTAATTTAAAATTCTACCTATAAAATAATAGGCTATTCTGTTTCTAGAGCAATAATATTTTTGAAACAGCAAATTCAGTAGATAAACTCAATATAATATGCCACTAGAAACTCTAAAATGTCAGAAACGGTCCTGCCATTTTAAATAAAAGGTTTAAACTAACGTTACAGGAGATCGATTGCTGTAGACAGTGCTCTATAATTAATTAGAGTAGGCTATCATTAGTTTTATCCTGCTAATTATTATTTTATACCCATAAAAATAATTAGTAACTGCCAGATAACGATCACCTGCTTTTTTCCGTCATGATTAACGTTAGGCGTGTTATTTTAACTAGTTTATTAATTAGCTTATGAAGCCCACATTTAACGTTACAGAGAAAAGCTCAGATATCCGTCAGATCCTGTAGATCGGTTAGTACAGTTTACTGCTGAACAGCTCATTCTGTCTGTGTGAAATAACACAGAAATTGAAAATTAATAGTTATTTATTTATCTTCAATCTCCCCTCGAAGCTCCGTCAGTCCTCAGACAAGCTGTCAATCAACTGTGAATCACGATGACACGCCCCGTTTCTATAGCACCAAATTGCTAGCTAAAATCAAACTTATCACAAAAACGAACAATTGAATATAAATCAGCGTGATAACAACTACCTTAAATGATCAGAACCGTCTTTCGGAAAATTTTATTTGAAGCATAATTTATTTGTATGTTTTAACTTAAGTCTCATTCGTCTGCATTGATGGGCGGGGTTTATGACCTGTACTGCATCCAGCCTCCAGGGGGCGATCAAAGAGCCCGCAGCTTCGCTTTTCAGGACGTATGAGGCACACCCGGTCGACACACTCTCTTCTATAGACTATAGTTAACCTAAAATCTTTGCAGGAATTGCTCTGTAAATTAAATTGAGAATATAACTAATGCATATATGCTATTTTAAATACTGTAGTTTATGCCAGAGACGTGACGTGTGTTAGTCTGTGAAAAAAACGTGTCAGGCATACCTATTGGAAAGCCCGGATGAGTCATTAGTTGGGAAATTAAAATAAACCTTTCGCACGTAAGTTTAAAATATTCTGGCGACCGTTATTTAGAACGCACTTATTGTTTCCATGGTGACGCGTCATTGCTTGTCATGTCACACACCGCAGCGCTGTATGACTGATCTGCTTTTATTTCAGTTTTCCTTTTTTATTCAAAATATTCACAAATTTGTTAACTATAACATGAAATATCTGATATTCCGATTGTAAAATATGAGCAAGTGGATGTGTTTTGCTGTTTAAACCATAGACTGTAAAAAAATATGGACGTAGTGTCCGTGACGTCACCCATAGGGTTCTGATCATCAGTTTTGACGCGCAAATGAGGCCGCGGCCATCTTAGCAGCGCGTAACCGCACATCACTCCCGGATAACTGAAAATGGGCAAAGAGGCGGGACGTAGTTAGAGCCCATGTAGGGTTGCCACCTTCAATACAGAAAAATAAGGGACGCCAGCTGCAGCGGGGGCCACACCCCTCGGGGCCACGATGACCACGTCTCATGGTTTGGTGATGTGTGGGAAGAAAATCGAACTTGTGTGCCCCTAGTTGATATTTTCCCCAGTTGGTTGAGTTTGGGGTGGCGTAGTCGTTACTTTACATATATTTAAATAAGAGACTGCCCCCGGTGCTGCCACATTATCATGGATCATGTCAGTTATTATTGCTCCATCTGCCATTTTTTGCTATTGTCCTTGCTTGCTTACCTAGTCTGATGATTCGGCTGTGCACAGATCCAGACGTTAATACTGGCTGCCCTGTCTAATGCCTTTCATAATGTTGGGAACATGGGCTGGCATATGCAAATATTGGGGGCGTACACCCCGACTGTTACGTAACAGTCGGTGTTATGTTGAGATTCGCCTGTTCTTCGTCTTTTAAACAAATGAGATTTATATAAGAAGGAGGAAACAACTGTTGTAATATAGTAATTTACCAATAGGTGTCACTGTTGTACTAAGCCATCTAGTGTATCACTGCTGTTCTGTTACTTCTGCTGTCAGTACGGTGAATAATAAAAAAGCACATAAAACTTCAACAGGTTATGGGCCCAGATCCTCGCTAAAAAAAGGTTGCTTTTACACAGGATTTTCTGTGATATAAACAGTGTTGTGGAATTCACAATGCAGGATAGACTGTTTATTGAAAAGCTGAGCGGGCCAGAGAACTGGGCAACGTGGAAATTTCAAAATGGAACATTTGATGAAAGCAAAAGGACTATGGGGCATGGTGACGGAGACTGACAACGTCAGAGGAGCAAATGCACAGCAGAGCAGAATTTGAAAAACGAAAAGAAAGGCGTTTTCTGTATTGGTGCTCAGTTATATCTGATAAGCTGCAAGACACCTAAGAAGCGTGGGATACGCTAAAAGGACATTTTGAGAGAGACACTCTTGCGAATAAGCTGTTTCTAAAGAAAAAGTACTTCAGATGTGAAATGAAGGAAGGCGAAAGCATAACTGAACATTTGAAACGAATGAAAGAACTAACTGACCAGCTAGGAGCGATAGGTGCTGTGATTGAAGAGGAGGATCAGATTGTAACACTGCTGGGTAGTCTGCCATCAAGCTATGTTACAATTGTCACTGCTCTGGAAACCAAGTTGGACAATTCAACGCTACAGTTTTGTTCAGCAAGCATTAATAAATGAAGAACAAAAACTAATGTCTGCAGATGGTAACTATGGCGGTGCTGCGTCCGGTGGTGCATCAGCGATGTCAACGCAGATTGGCGGTGATATGCAGTCCAACTCCAAGAAGGTGAGAACTGATAGATCCAACTCGTGGAGATGTTACAATTGTGGGAAAGAGGGACATATCAAGCGTGATTGTCCAAGTAAAACAAAAAGGAATAAAATCCAAAGGAATAAAACCCACAAAGCAAAAAACGTAACATGTGAACATTCAGAAGATTCGTCTGAGAGTGCTTTTATCTATAAAGAGACTAACCAGGATAAAGTGACACAACAGATCGAGTGGTTGATCGACTCTGGAGCATCAAAGCATATGACGTGTCATGAAGAAATTCTCCAAAACTATCAGCAATTTCCAAAACCACAGTCAGTGAAACTCGGTGACGGCAGAGTGGTTGACGCCCTAGGACTTGGTAATGTTAAGCTGAGAATGACATTCAAAGTCGATGATATCAAAAATGTCACAATGTTTGATGTGCTGTATGTTCCAAAGCTATCTGGGAATCTTTTCTCAGTGGGAGCTGCTGTTAGAAGAGGAAATACAGTGCAGTTCAAAAAATCTCGCTGTTACATCTGTAGTAAAAATGGAGATCTCCGAGGAATGGGAACACAAAGATCTGATGGGCTGTATCAGCTGGATGTCGAGGGAAATTCACCTGACTGTCATTGTGCGTCAAGTGCATTAGTAACAGCCAGTGTGTGGCACCAGCAACTGGGTCACACCACCAAATTGAAGGAACTTAAAAATCTGGTGAATGGAATGGACTTTTCTGCAGAGAAAGAAGTTCTCTTCTGTGAAGCCTGCATTGAAGGCAAGCTGTCTAGAAAGCCTCACAAGCCGGTGGGAGAAATCCGTTCCAAACGCAAATTGCAGTTGGTTCATAGTGATGTCTGTGGTCCCATGCAGACTGAGTCTATTGGTGGTCAAATATGTTGTGACTTTTATTGATGACTATTCTAGATGTTGCAAAGTATACTTTATGAGGCAGAAGAGTGAAGTGCTTAACAAATTCAAGGAATTTGAGAAAACATTCTCCAATGAGTGTGGAGAGAAAGTGACAAGACTAAGAACGGACAATGGTGGAGAATACACTTCTAAAGAGTTCAAGTACTTGAAGGCTCATGGTATTCATCATGAAACACTGCCTCACACACCTCAACAAAATGGTGTGGCAGAAAGAAAAAAAAAAAAAAAAAAAAATATCGCACTTTAATTGAAAGCAAGAACCAGCTCTCTCATGCTAAATTACCAAAGACGTATTGGGCAGAGGCAGTAGCGACTGCAGCTTACATACAGAACAGGCTGCCCACATCTGTTCTGAAGCAAGAGACACCCTACCAGAGATGGTATGATAAACAGCCAAATGTAAGTCACATGAAGTGTTTGGTTGTGTAGCTTATGCACATTCCAGACGCAGAAAGAAGAAAACTGGACAAGAAGGCTGTGAAGCTACGTTTCGTGGGATATGCCAACAATGCGAAGGGCTACCGATTGTTCGATGAAGAAAAAAGAAGGATTCTAATTCGTCGGGATGTGATCTTCAACGAGTCAGACTTTGACTGGAACCAAGAAGTAGATATTTCTTTTTCTGAGAATGAAGTTAACATGAAAACTGACCAACATCATCATGTTACTGTCGATAAGACTGCTAGAGAAGGCGGCAGAATCAGAAAACCACCCAGAGATTTGGATATGATGAGTTTGCTGATCTGGTGACAGTTGATCATTATGCTGTGTTTTGTTGTTGAAGAACCAAGCACAATGAAAGAACGATGAGTCCTAACGCAAAGGAATGGCAGGATGCGGCTGATTTGGAATATGAATCGCTGTTGGAAATGAGACGTGGGATTTAGTTGAGCTACCAAAGGATCGGAAGGCTATAGGATCTAGATGGGTGTTAAAGTCAAGCATCAAAGTGATGGACGAGTGGAAAGATATAAGTGTAGACTCGTTGCTAAAGGATACTCACAGAAGTATGGTGCTGCTACTACGATGAGACTTTTTCACCCGTGGTAAGATTAACTCAATTCGTACATTACTGTCTTTCGCCGTTCAGAATCTACATGTACATCAGATGGATGTAGTAACTGCATTCCTGAATGGACATCTGATGAGGAAATCTACATGGAACAACCAGAGGGACACATCAAATCAGGAGAGGAAAGTTTGGTATGCAAACTGAAGAAGTCAATATATGGGCTGAAGCAATCTCCTCGCTGCTGGAGCAAAACCTTTACAGAGTTCATGAAGAACATTGGCTTCAATCAGAGTACATCGACCCGTGTGTGTTTGTAAGATCTCAACAAGCTGGAGATATTTTGTGTATGTTGATGATCTGATACTAATCACAGAGTCGATGGAAAGTATGGAAGAGCTGAACTTGCTCTTAAGAAGCGCTACAAGATGAAGGACATGGGAGAACTTTCCTATATCTTGGGTATCTCTGTCATCCAAGACAAGGAGAAGAAATGTATGTTTCTTCATCAGAAGCATTACATTGAAGCAATTCTTCGAAAGTATGGCATGCATGATGCTAACCCCGCTGCAACCCCAGCTGATGTAAATCAGAAGCTAAAAAAGGACGACAGTGTCAGTAAGCCTGTGAACTCAAGTAACTACCAGTCTATGGTAGGTAGCTTACTGTATGCTGCTATGGCAACACGTCCTGACATAGCACAAGCAGTGAGTGTTGTATCAAAGTTCAACACAAATCCAAGTACTGCACATCTGACAGCTGTGAAGAGGATACTACGGTACTTGAAGGGTACGACAGAACTCGCTCTCAAGTAGGAGCAGTCAGAATCTGGAACCTTGATCTGATTCTCAGATGCTGATTGGGCTGGAGATCAGGACGATCGTCGCTCAACAACTGGCAATGTGTTTCTACTGAGTGGAGGAGCCGTAAGCTGGCTCAGCAAGAAACAATCAACAGTTGCTCTTTCGACAGCGGAAGCTGAGTATGTTGCACTTAGTCAAGCATCTCAAGAATGTGTCTGGCTTAGACGACTAATGAGTGATCTTGGAATGGATGCTACGCCAGTGGTGATCCTGGAGGACAACCAAGGAGCCATTGCAATTGCAAAGAATCCAGTTGATCATTCAAGAACTAAGCACATAGACATTCGCTATCATTACATTCGTGAGTGTGTGCAGAATGGACAAATACAAGTGCAATACTGTCCTACACATAACATGAAGGCAGACATCTTGACCAAGCCATTGGTAAAACAGAGGTTTGAGTATCTTAGAAGTGAGATAGGACTTTGTTTCATTTAATTCTATTTAGTCTAACTAAAGAGGCTAGACTGTGTTTAGTGTTAACATGGCAAAAGGGACAAGAAGAAAAAGATATTACTAGTTTGTGCTAGTATAGGTTATTGTATCTTGACACTATTGAATTTTTCTTTTGTTTTTTTTTTTCAAAGGTAATATGTTCTTTACTATAACATGACTCAATGCTATTGTAAATTAAGTGGGAGTGTTGTAATATAGTAATTTACCAATAGGTGTCACTGTTGTACTAAGCCATCTAGTGTATCACTGCTGTTCTGTTACTTCCTGCTGTCAGTACGGTAATAAAAAAGCACATAAAACTTCAACAACAACATTGTTTGAGACTCACTGTATGTCTTTTCCATGTACTGAACTCTTGTTATTTAACTATGCCGAAGTAAATTCAATTTTTGAATCTAGGGCACCTTAATTAATGATATAACCGTCACAAGCATTGTGTCAAGTGTGTGAACGCATAGGGGCTCACGCCAAAGTAGTTTTTTGTCCTTCAAATATTTTAATACTATAAACATAGCTAAAACAATATTGCTCTGAGCGTGTGCGTGTGACCGTGATTGAGCTATTCAGTGAATTTCAGTCCATTAGAATTCTGCCTCTGGAATGGATCAAACCAGAGATATTAGCCTGATAAGTTCAAGTAAATATGCTGGAAATCCGTGCTCATTCAAGGATGTGGATTTATTTAATGTACAGAGAAGGCACGGGCGCTTGCAGGATTTTCATTTTTTTAAATCTGAAAAGTCCAAAAAGCAACAAAATTGTCAAACATCAATTTAGCTCATGTTCACAGAGGAAAACGCTGCTTGTTCTCTCGATACTGTCTGTTTTACTGAGAAATCGCTTCAGGTGATTCAGTGAGAGAGCAGTCCAAACGTTTTGCAAAGGCGTTTTATCAATTCATTATTTAAAACACATTTAAAACATTAAGCGTCAGAAAATATTCAGTTTAGTTGCAGAGCTGTTAAACTGAATATACAAAGCAAAGCAAGCTTTTTCTTAGATATCCAACACAAACAATTTGATCGTCAGTCGTCTACAGCAACAGTAGACTCTCCGAGCTGGCATGAGCGAGTGGAGGCGGGGCTAATTTGCATATTCATTGATCCGTGTATATTAAATGAGGCAAGGTGTAAAGTACATTGCTTTAAGTGTAAAAGGAATTTCTCACTTGAATTTTTTTTTTTTTTTTAAATATGTCATTGGTGATCAAAGATGAGTTTTAAGGGAAAAAAATATTTCCTACTAGGGGGACTTTAATTATCTTATTAACTTCAATACTGCTTCAGTGTTACATTTAACACCATGTAGTGTGGACTCGAACACTGAGGGTGTTAATTTAACACTGTTTTTCACAAAAGTCCTGCACAGAAAAATCCCCAGAGTATACTTCTTCATTTTTGTATCATCACCCATGGACAGTCTGATCAACAGAGGTTATTATCACTGATTGTAACTCACTCCTGATAAACGTTTACTCTCTGAATTCTTGCACCTGGGAACAATAAAAGTCTACATGCCCTGTCTCTATAGTTTGGATTTAGAAATATTAATATTTCAAACTTTAAAATTTAAAATCAGCTAATTCAGATGACATGAAGCACATTACTGACCTGATGAGAGAGTTACAGTGAACCAGCTGAATGTCCAGCCTGTAGAGGAGCCTTAACCTCACAGATCAGAGTCACTGGATCTCCTTCAGTCAACCACTTCTGAGGAGAAACACTTAACCGGACTTTATCTGAAATAGAGAAATGAAAGGTGCAAAGATCAGCCTATGTGGGGTTCAAACCCTCATCCTTTAGGTTAGAAGCTCTGAGCTCAAAGCAGGGTTTCACACCACCTTCATCTACACCAGCAGTCAAAGAGACACACAGTATCAGATACCAAAGTGTTGAAAATTGTTGTTGTAGTTTAAGCACTAGGTGTTGTCTGTAGAGTTACTAATATTCAAGACAAATTAATGTCAAAGATGCTTTATTTTTCTATATTCTTCATAACAAATTTTTATTTCTGAAGAATTGTCATTTTTGTGAATGAATGTTTCTGGTGTTTTTTGTCACACCTCAGAACTGTCTGTGTGGTTTTACTAGTTTACTATGAATCCCAAGTCTGCAAAAATAAATATAAATACAGAAATACAAATTAAATACAAATGTAAAAATAATAAATAATATAATAACATATAAAAGATATATATATATATATATAGATATACATATATATATATATATATATATATATATATATATATTATATATTTCATACTTTCTTATGTATATATTTATTTTTTCCACATGTTTCTTCTTTTATTTATACATTTATTCATTTCAATTTTTATTTATTTCCACATTTATTTATTAATTATTTCTACATTTATGTATTTTTACATTTCTTTGTCCGTAGGGTAATGAGGAGGGTGTGGTTTACCTCTCAGACAGCAATCAAGCTCAGAGTAGGCAAGAGTGAAACGTTGAGGCCACAGTGACACCTTGGTGTACCTGAAATACAAGAAGTGTAGCCTACTGTCAGGCATACCATATGCGGAATAGCTTGTTGCAATATACAGTAACGTTAATGCGATTACCATACCAGAATTAGAAGATCCTCCAATAACCTACAGGTCTGGCGTTTTCACTTTGGTTTCCCTGTAAGTTATGAGGGTGATGGCAAGAGAGTGGTGGATAAAACAACAACGGCATGTCAAATCTGCTACATGACAATAAGCCACACCAGCGAACACTTCAAACATGTCAACTTATTTACACCGAAATCATCCCTGTGTCAATAACTGGAACTAGATGAAAACAAGGAGAAACACACACACTACTATCCCTGCAGCATTTATGCAGGCATTTCCACTCATTTGAACAGGGCAAAAGATGCAGCGATTGGTACATTTATAGCTGCAGATATGAGATCTTACTCTATGGTGGAAAATGCAGGTTTTAAGAACGTGCTTAATGTAATTAAGCCCCGTTACACTATTCCTTCACAAGCCCATTTCAGCCAGACCATAATTTCTGATTTTTACAAAAAAAAAAAAAAAAAAAAAAAGCCCACATAGAGAACCAATTGACCCTTCGCAGGGAGTTTGATTGACAAGCGATCCAACCAATCAGAACGCTGAATCCACCATTTTGTCCGACAAAGCAGTCAGGAGTTAGAAGATTAACCCATAGACTGTAAAAAAATATGGACGTAGTGTCCGTGACGTCACCCATAGAGTTCTGAACAGCAGTTTTGACGTGTAAATGAGGCCGCGGCCATTTTTGCTGCGCGTCAACGCACGTCACTCCCGGATAACTGAAAATGGGCAAAGAGGCGGGGAGGTGGTTTGAGCTGATGTGACTGGTTGCTGAAACCACGCCCGCCTAGCTCGACATGACCATATTAGCAAGCAAAGGAGCTATCTATCTAGATACTATCTAAATTATTAATGAAGATAAGTTTTATCATCAGAAAGTTCTAAAGGTTTACTGTCAATCTACGGTGTTTTTTTAAGATATAGATGCTCCAACACCAGTAATTTGTGTTGGGTGTGCAAATAACAACATGGAAAATCAAAATGGGACTTCATACCTTTATAATAGAGATCGCGAGATGAATCCAATCTGTGGCACTTGGGTAAAATATAAATGTCCATTGCAAAACATAAAACAGTACTTTTTGTCCATGAAATATTGATATATTATCCATTGTTTGCATAACATTTCCAAACGCATGTCCAAAGTATATTTTTTCAAAATAGTGCAGCAGTTTTAGTTATAATATCCAAGCAGTGCTGTCAGAGTTGTATATCCTCCTGGTATTGTCATTGTAGTAAATCTCACAAACAAAACTTTCAGCCAATGCCACGATCCAACAACGTGTGTTCTGTTTCTTCCGCATGCATGCACATCTACACAGATGCACATCAGTCTCGAATATTATGCAGCAAGCCATATTTTATAATTGTATAAAATAATCGAGCACAAATACGGCTGAGATGCCAAATTCAGCGGCTGGAATTAGCTGAGGTAAAGTGACGGCTCACAGACAGCAGCGGCATCTACCTGTCACTCAAGTGACCACGCCCTTAATTATGCAGAACTTTAAGGCTTAATATAATTTAAAAGAATGAGTTAGAAAAAAATTCACCCCCCTCACAGTTGTCATGAAGGGCAAAATTAGCAGTATAGACCAAACCACAATTTGAACCAACTTGTAAACATGTTTTTTTCTGCTGTAAACTTGGCCAATTTAACATGGAACTCAATGAGATTCTGCTGTCTTTTGGAGCCTGTCCCTAGCGGCCAGTCGATGAATCGCAGTTTAAGTCACTTCCGTATTGGCTTCACGAGAGACTGGGGAAGGTTGCCGCTTGGATTAACCTCGGTGGGCTTAAACTTGAAAAATGGCGTGTATTGACGTCTTTCCATGATTTAACAACATTTCTTCTCATGTTCATTCATGTTTATTTGATACTATAAATGAACTAGTAGGAAGAGATTATCGGTTCACGAGCCGCTTGAGCTGAGGCGTTACAGCAATCTGTCACGACACATTAAAGAGCCACCAAATGGTTTTTATTGTTTGAATTTCTTAAAACACAGTTTGAAAGCTGGGACTTTAAGTAACCTGCTTTGTCTTGTCTGTCGACGTGTTGTCAGTGTCCTCTTTGTTCTGCGATGTATTTTTCACTGCATGTGGCTTGACAGCACCACAGCTTGTCGGACAAAGCAACAGTAACTAAGGGGGGGGCGGGTCTTTGCGAAGGGTCAATTGGCCGAAGCACCAGCGGTTGCTCTGACAACAGACGGCTGGACGTCGAGGGCTACACAAAGCTACCTGACAGTAACAGCACGTTATCTGAATGGGAGAAGAAAAAGAAAAACCATGTTCTTTAGACACGCCCCTTGAGAGTCACATGAGTGAGGATTTGGCCAAAAGGTTGGTGGAAGTGTGGAAGTGGGAGCGAGCTAATGTAACCATTTCTGTGACTACTGACAATGCCAGGAATATAGTGTACATTTTAGGACTTATTCACCCTCAGTCATACAACGTAAAGGCTTCATGCCTCAGACTGAATGGCTTCAAGTTTCAGGAAAAATGACGTCAGGTGTCATCCCTAGTGAAAAAAAAAGAAGTATACTTATTGCATTTTAAGTATATTCCCTTTTTCTATAGTACAAAAATGTACTGTTTAAATATAAAAAAGTATATTAGCATCATATTTTCACAATACAACTTTTAACACACTTTAAAATAATTGTACTTTAGTATATTTTCTAAAAAAAAAAAATATATATATATATATATATATTTAGAAAAATATACTTGAAGTGAAAGTTCAGTTTATTTTTTAATAGTGTATTTATTTGCACTTTATAAAAATATATTTGAGGTATATTTTAACAGTGTGCTGAAAATGATCATTGTAACAATGCACTGAAAGTATATTTTAAAAATACTTTATTTAATATCCTGAAGTTGTAGTGTATTTAAAGTTAAATTTGAGTATTGATGGACAGTCTTTGATAATGTCTTATCCGTATACTGAAGTCTTTCTCTATTCCAGGGCACGGAGCAGAGCTGAAGAGGCTGATGATGATGATGATGATGATGATGATGATGATGATGATGATGATGATGATGATGATGATGGAATCGCTAACGAACAGAAGGAATCCCAGGACAGGTGAATTGACCAGGTAAGGTTGAGACCCGACAGTGTGTGAAGGGGAGAAGTGCTGCTTCATAGTGCTGGTGAGTGATTGATGACAGGTGCAGGTGATTAGAAGTCAGGTGATTGGGATCTGATGATTGTGGTGGGTGGAGACGGTGGTGGCTGTAGACTCCCTGGCTGCGTCCGAAAACCTAGGTAGCTGTCTTGCTGCCTCACTGTCTTATAAGAGAATGACTTGTAAGGCAGCGTTTGTGAGTGAAGGCACCTCACGAAACTGATTTCGGACAGACTTCTGAGGCAGCCTAACAGTTTAATGATCTACAGCAATATAGCGCGAGCTTTGGTGAGAACTAAACAAATATTTAATTACTACAGTAGTAATTTCTCGATAGAAATAATATCAAAATTGAAATATGTTGTTCAAAATCGTACATTTATACACAAACTGAGCAGCAAACGCAACTTTCGGACGCAACTGTCACAGAAAAGCCCAGGATTGTGGATATCAAAGGCAGAGGATACATCTATGCTTCCTTCAAAATCAATCTGAGTAAGGTATCTCATGAGACAGGAAGTGAAGCTAACATTGGATTTGACGTGCCTTGATGCCTTACTACCTTGAAATGTGTCCTCTGAAGGCAGCATTTTCCAGTTTTCGGATGCAGCCCCTGACAATGCTAATACTTTTTATATATTTAAAGATAGTACATTTTTTGTAGTATATTTGCAAAGTACTATAGAAAAAGGGAATATATTTAAAATACAGTAAAGACTTTTTTTCACTAGGGACAAAACGGCCTCAGACTAAAAGGCATCAAACATAAGGCAGGAACACACCAAGCCACAGTCATCTGTCGGGCAGTTTTTGTTCGTCGACTGACTAAGTTTTTCAGTGTGTTTCGCACCGTCGGCTGAAGTTGGCCCTGTTGCTTATTTCCGGCCGATTTTATTTTTTAGCATTCATACACAATGGTAATTCAAAGTGCTTTACATAAAAATTAAACAAATACATAAGAAAAAAATGGAATGCATAAAAAATAAAAATAAAAAGAATACCACTATCTGGATGGAAGAGTCACATTTACATTTTCATTCAGCCCAATGCTGTTTTTCTGCAGACCAATGTGAAAATCGGCATGTTCTTTTCTGTTCTTTTTCTAATTCGCCAAGGGTTTATATAAATAGCCTCCATGAATACCATCAGATTCTACATAATTAACATGCACACACACCTTACATCAATTTGGGAATAGTAACAGTAAAGAAAAAGACAACTGAACTGGGATAAAAACATGATGCCTTTTAGTTTGAGTCCGTTTCATCAGTGCTTTTTGGTCTGAAGCCTTTTGGTCTGAGGCTGTTTCGTTCGATGCCTATTTGTATGAGAACTGACACCAGACATTGTTTTTCCTGAGACCTGAAGCCTTTCAGTCTGAGGCGCAATGCCGTTTTGTCCATGCTGAAGCCGTTAGTCTGAGGCAT
>JAOTNS010002381.1:0-109377 GCA_028476615.1 Culter alburnus | reverse complement strand
CTAACAAATAAAACTGACGAACTGCTTCTCCTCACCCGCACGAACAAGGACTTTTCCAACTCTGCTGCACTTTGCTTCACAGAAACCTGGCTGAAAGGAGCCATCCCGAACAGCGCGCTTCATCTGCCGGGCTTCCAGCTGTTCAGAGCGGATCGCGTCACCGAGTCGTCGGGGAAAACAAAAGTGTTTTTATATCAATGAAGGCTGGTGTACTGACATGACAGTGTTGAAGGAGATGTGCTGCCCTAATTTGGAGGCTCTCTTCATTAACTGTAAGCCTTTTTATTCACTGCGGGAGTTTTCTTCGTTTATTCTGGTGAATGTTTACATTACTCCTGATGCGTGTGTGAGCGCTGCACTCGAACAGCTGGCTGATCAGATCACACACACAGAGCAGTGTTACCCAAACTCTTTCATTGTTAATGTCGGTGATTTCAATAAAGCTAATCTCACCCGTGAACTGCCTAAATACAGACAGCACATCACATGCCCCACCAGGGACAGTAACATACTGGACCATTGCTACACTGCTTTAAAGGATGCATATCACTCTGTCCCCAGAGCGGCTTTGGGACTCTCTGATCACTGTTTGGTTCATCTTCTACCAGCCTACAAACAGAAACTGAAATCTGCTAAGCCTGCGGTAAGATCTGTAAAGAAATGGACTAGCGAAACAGAGCGGGCCCTACAAGCCTGTTTCGACTGCACTGATTGGAGTGTTTTTGAGGCTGCAGCCACTGATCTGGATGAGCTCACAGACACCGTGACATCCTACATCAGTTTCTGTGAGGACGTGTGTTCCTACCAGGACTTATTTAACATATAACAACGACAAACCTTGGTTTACTGCAAAACTCAAGACAGCTTCGCCAGGCCAAAGAGGATGCCTACAGGAGCGGGGACAAAGTCCTCTACAACCAGGCCAAGTACACACTGAATAAGGAGATCAGTGTAGCAAAGAGAAGCTATGCTAAGAAGCTATAACACCAGCTTTCAGCTACTGACCCAGCATCAGTGTGGAAGGGCCTGAAAACCATCACCAGCTACAAGACCTCATCCCCCAGCACTGTGGAGAACCAACATTTGGCCAACGAGCTGAAATACATTTTACTGCAGGTTTGAAAGACCTGGTCTCACACCCTATACCCACTCTGACCGGCTCACCACACAGCCATCAACACCCTCACCCCTCTCCCTCCCCCCTCCTGCTCTTCAGATCAGTGAGAGGGATGTATGCAGAGTCTTCAGGAAACAGAAGATAAGGAAAGCCAAAGGCCCAGACGGTGTTTCACCAGCCTGTCTTGAAGCCTGTGCTGTCCAGCTGTCATCCATCTTCACACTGATCTTCAACAGATCACTGGAGCTGTGTGAAGTCCCCTCCTGCTTCAAACGCTCCACAATCATCACTGTACCCAAGAAACCAAAAATTATAGGACTAAATGACTACAGACCTGTTGCTTTGATGTCTGTGGTCATGAAGTTATTTGAGAGACTGGTGCTGGCCTACCTGAAGGACATTACTGGACCCCTGCTGGACCCCCTGCAGTTTGCTTATCATGCAAACAGGTCTGTGGACGATGCAGTCAATATGGGACTGCATTATATCCTACAACATCTAGACAAACCAGGGACTTATGCAAGGATCCTGTTTGTGGACTTCAGTTCGGCTTTCAACACCATAATCCCGGATACCCTCCTGAATAAACTGTCCCAGCTCTCTGTACCCACCTCCATCTGTCAGTGGATCACCAGCTTCCTGACAGACAGGCAGCAGCTAGTGAGGTTGGGAAAACTCACATCCAGCACCCGCACCATCAGCACTGGAGCTCCTCAGGGCTGTGTTCTCTCCCCACTGCTCTTCTCCCTGTACACCAACGACTGCACCGCTAAAGACCCCTCTGTCAAGCTCCTGAAGTTCGCAGACGACACCACAGTCATCGGCCTTATCCGGGACGGAGACGAGTCTGCTTACAGACTGGAGGTTGAACAGCTGGCTGTCTGGTGCAGTCTTAACAACCTGGAGCTGAACACGCTCAAGACAGTGGAGATGATCGTGGACTTCAGGAGAAACCCCCCTGCTCTTCCCCCACTCACCATCATGAACAGCTCTGTGACTGCAGTGGAGTCATTCAGGTTCCTGGGCACCACCATCTCTCAGGACCTGAAGTGGGACAATCACATTGACTCCACTGCGAAAAAGGCTCAGCAGAGACTGTACTTCCTTCGCCAGCTGAGGAAGTTCAACCTGCCACAGGAGCTGCTGAAACAGTTTTACTCAGCTGTTATTGAGTCAGTTCTGTGCACTTCTATAACTGTTTGGTTTGGGTCAGCCAGCAAATCAGATATAAGAAGACTGCAACGAATTGTTAGGACAGCTGAAAGGATAATTGGTATGCACCTGCCCAACCTTCACGACTTATACAACACCAGAGTGAAAAACGGCAGGTAACATCATCACAGACCCCTCTCACCCTGGACACAACCTGTTTGCACTTCTGTCCTCAGGCAGACGTTACAGATCTCTGTGCACTAGAACGTCTAGGCATAAGAACAGTTTTTTGCCCAACGCTATCCCCAGCCTAAACAGCTAACATAGCAGTTACCCCTGTTTTAGTATTCACTTTTAGTACTTGAGAGAGAGAAAAAATTAGTTGCGTAATATATATATATATTTTTTCTTAGTTTACTTATTTAAATGTTTCTGTTCTCATGTCATATGCATGTGTGTACCAAGAGCTTCTGTAGAAAACCACAACAAATTCCTTGTGTGTTTGTGCACACTTTGCGAATAAAGCACATTCTGATTCTGATTAAACCTGAAATTAAACCCGCCAGTAGGTGGCAGCAAGTCCTTGCTAATGAGCGAGTAATTGAGATTTAACCGGATTCAACCGATTCATTAAACGGCTGATTCATTCTCAGAGACGCAAAACAATTCTGTTGACTTTGTTTGGAACTATTTTCGTTGGTGAAATAGAGTGAAACAGGCTATTTGGTGTCTAATATGTAAGTCACTTGATATTAAGTTCTTGTTCATTAAACTGTACTCTGTATAAAATCAATATCACATTTGTAATTGCTGATATTTGGAGAAAAACGGCGCTGTGTCATATTGGTTAACTATATTAAATGATATAAATATAAAGGATATATTAAATGATATAAATATAAAAGATATATAAAAATATAAAATATAAAAGGGCATTTTTGCCCCTTATTTTGAATTCTGGTGCATTCTAAAGGCATTTTAGTATACTAAATCACACGCAGTTAAAGTGTACACTAAATATGCACGCACACTTGTCTAACGTCACGTAGTGTATGCGTGCACTCAATGAGTGTGTTTTTGTTTGGTTTTTGTAAATTGAGGGACATACTCGATAATATCAGATCATTAAATTAACAATTATGATATTATAAACGATATATATTGCACATCCTACAGCACTGGCCCGATCGGGCAAGTGACCGTTCCGTCTACTGTCCCGAGCGTCGTTCACACTGGTCTTATTGAGTCCTTATTGTCGAAGCCCTGAAGAAGAATACTTTTATTATTGGGTGAACTAACCTTTGAATGCATTATTCTGCATGACCATATTCTACATCCATTAATCCTACCCAATACCTAAACTTAACAACTACCTTAATCTAAAGTGTGACCAAAATGTTGTCCTCAGTGTGAAAAAATGGATCTCAAAAGCAGTCACTCCTGGAAAGCATTCAAATACTGTATGCAAGAAGATGCTAGGGGCCTCATTTATAAAATGTTGTGTAGAAACTATCCTAAATTTGATCGTTATGATAATTTCTCGGATATGTGTACATGCGATTCATAAAATGAACGTACACACAGAAAACGAGAGTCCACCTCTCTTTCAGATGTGAAATCTATGAATCACAAATGATCTTGAACTTGCACACAGCTGAATGGTTTCAGTTCTCTACATTGTAAATGACACCTAATTAATGTCATTTACATATAAAAGATCACCAGTCATTGTCCAAATCCTTTAATTTAGAATGCCGAGCTGCAAGAATATCTTAGATTTTCAAAAACCTGCAGTAATCTGACAAGAAATAGTGAGTGCATCTGTTCAGACCCTGACATGGTGCTAAGCACTTTTCCACTTCAAAGACCGTTTTTATAAATATGAGGTATGTGTGGATTTAAACCTATGCACACTCTAAGATCAAATCTGTGCATACACAAGCTTTTAAATGAGGCCCTAGAAAAGCAAAAGAATTTGTGGGACCTGAATGATTTTTCTGAAGAACACTGGGCAGTTTAACTTCTCAGGGCAAACAGAGAACTCATGAACAACCATCACAAAACAAAAAAAGTCATGCATCATCCAGGTAATGACACACAGTATTAGAATCAAGCTTAAAGAATAGCACTTTTTACAATACAGATTGTTTTACAGCAGCCCTTGGAAAAAGATATTATTGAGCTAAAGTATATTTTTTAATTGAATCATTTCAGTTGTAAAAATCAGTAACTTAGACACTTACATGACACCCATTTAACTGAAAACAATAGACTTTTAATGCGTTCTTGCTGTTCATTTAAATGTTTAGTCTATAGCTATGCATGTTTGAATGTGTGTGTACTGACGCTTAGTCTTTCTTTACAAAGTGACATCGCCAAATGACTTGTCTGGCCCGCATAATACAGAATTATTAGTTGTTTCTGTGGATCCATGCGAACAGGAATCATTCTGATAACATTTTATCTATACATGGTGAAAGAAAAGGAAAAGAGGCATTCGCAGGGGATAGTTTAGTTGACACTTCAGGACTGCGTTTTCGTTGCGTCTATGCGCAGGTCCTTCATCTCATCTGGATATGGCCTGGATCTGGCAGATATGGTAAACCTTGGGATAAACAGAGAGAGAGTAATATTAGCTGTAATGAATTACAACGAAATAATTAAGTAATTAATTAATTCAAATTATGGGTGATGATCAATTATAATATAAATTGACCAAAAAGGGAATTATGCACATATATTGTGAACTAATTACAACGGATTATAATTAATTACATATATGGTTCAGGATTAGTTCTAGTTTAATAGTTAATTTAGAAAGACTGGTTTAGTTTGTCCAGCAAACTGTCAGTTTTCCTCATCGACTATTATAAAAGGAGATTATTCCTCTGGCCATGAGAAATAACTTCCTATTCTAGCATTAAAGTGTTAAGCAGCTTGCAAAATCGAAACGTAAAAGTGACTTGATTTTCTGAATGAGCAACAGAAACAATCGAGCATGAATATTACAGTGGCGCAGGGACGTGCACAGGAATTTTGAGGGGCAGTTGCTCTGACTTAAAAAAAAAGGGCACTCCCCCCCCCCAAAAAAAAAAAAATCACGGGCTAGGGACTGAGAATAACAGGGTCTTTATCACCTTTCCGACAACGTTACGTCGTCTCACCCGACAACCGCGACAATCTCCTTCTAGTGCCGCTCATGCAGGCTCAGCTCAGGTGCCGGTCGCGTGCAGTGCTGCAGCCATGTAAACAGAGTTTGCCCTTCCCCTACTGACTTTCACTTTCGGACGGGTGCCCGAATATGAAAGTGAATGAGGCTTTGCGATTTTTTTTTAATTTTTTTTTTTTTATCTAGGCCTACGTGAAATTCTGCATCCATTGCATAGCTGTCAACCCTCCCGTTTTTTCCGGGTTTCTCACGTATTTTAGCTCTTTTCCCGCCGTCTTCCCGTTTTAGTATTTTCCCGTAAAATATCCCGTATTTTTACGCTCTGATTGTGTTAACTCAACGCAACTACCCAGCTAACACACGACGTAACAGTTACGTAATGTATTCGTACTTTTTGGTAATGTCATGACTTACTAACTGACAACGTAACTACGACGTCGCATGCCAGTAATTTCATTACCTTCAGATTACCATCTCACAACGTCGTCAGTACGTTCTCCTAACGTTATAAGATTACCAAGAACGTTCCAGATACGTCCCTATTCGTAATATATTGGTAATTCCATGACTTACTAGTAACGTAACTACAACGTTGTATACCCGTAATAATATTACCATTGAATTACCATATCACAACGTCGTCAGTACGTTCTCCTAACGTTATAAGATTACCAAGAACGTTCCAGATACGTCCTCTATTCGTAATATATTGGTAATTCCATGACTTACTAGTAACGTAACTACAACGTTGTATACCCGAATAATATTAATTAAAGCTCGAGCTAATAATAAAAATCTATATTGTATGGCGGAATACCATAGCAAGTGCTCGGGAGCACTTTGACTTGGCGCAGTAATATCTTCACTTCCCCCGCTCCCTCTCCTGTAAAACTCACGTTGGTTCTATTGACGGAAATGAGAGGGAGGAGGAGAGGGAGCGGGGGCCGGTGAGAGGACTTTTCACGAGTGAAGATATTACTGCGCCAAGTCAAAGTGCTCCCGAGCACTTGCTATGGTATTCCGCCATACAATATAGTTATCCATTTTACACGCTTAGAAAAGCGCAACGTTTGTTTTGTGTCACCGTCCTAGGTCGAGTTACACTACTCGAGTAACTGTATTTAAATAGGGAAAACGTGGAGGTGTTTGGTAGCTTCTCTGCTTGGCCCCTATGAATGAACTGGGCTAAGCTAAGTGCTAACAAAGTTTCGCCGCAAGACAGAGCGATTTAGTGCACGCACTGAGACGAGAGAGGTATGTATCAACTCGTCTTAGTTAAGGGAATAACATAGTTTAATATGAAAAAACGGTGGAGTATCCCTTTAAACCATCAAAATTACATGTTTATTGCTTATGAATTTCACAGATTTTATATACCAGGAGTTTCAAGATTTTTCGTGGCAAGGAGCCCTAAACAATCCCCTTGAGATCAATTTTTTATTAGGCTTACATTATAATATAATAAAATATAATATAATATTTAAGCATTTAAACTGATAGCTAAATATTTTTAAGAAAAGTGAACGTTAACTCTTTTATAGTTATCTAAACATCCCTGAAACCCACACCACCACCACACACAATAATCTATTTAAACTGAGGTAAATCACTGATGTATTTTGAGTTTGCAAGCTACACCTGTGGTGGGTGTGTGATTGTAAATGTCTCAGAGTTTTGTTAGCATTCTGTGCCCATCATCCGTTATTTCCACCACTTTTCATTAAAACATGACGTTTTATTTCACATTTCTTTTCGTTTCGCGTTGCCTCTCGTATTGATGTATTTAGTCCGCAAACATGACAGTATTCTTACCGCAACTGATTTGGCTCAGGGCCAGCCAGCTCACACGCGCTCAATCGTTCTCTTTCTATGAAAACTGTAAACCGTATTCTAACTCTATAGCGACAGTAACTCTATAGCGGTTGTCCAGAGCACTGCAATTGTTTCTCATTTAAACTACTACAATCATTTTCATGTCTGTTCTCTGCGCGGCAATTATTTCTTCTGCGCGGCCGCGCCGCGGCTTCAGAAGTGCGCGGCCGCGCACGCGCGCAGCTTAGAGGGAACATCGGTTGTCGCCGATTATGACCCCCTCCAATGCATTTCTTATAGTAATATGACACGTTGCGCTCTGTCTCACTGCCTGTATCCACTTTTGTGTCCTTAAACATTCATTTTTTGGGGTCGACAGCTTATAAAAACTTATTTCTGGGTTTTTTAGCTTGTTAGCTGTACACCTTGTCACACAGCACCTTTTAGGCATTGTTCTGTTTTTTGTAATGAGTCAGAAAAGACAAGAAGGCAGCCTGGAGACGGTTGGATTGTTTTTCCCCCCGGTGGGCATGTAAGAATAAAATGAGCAAATGATTTAGTAGGTTTGAGCATGAAAAATATGTGGCAAAGATAAAATAGGATTACAGCTGTCATTGATTTTTGTAATTGATTATATTTTTATTTTTGCACTACATTATTTTATTTTGTCGTGACAGTAGGGCCGGAGATACCGCCCTATCTCCTGTATCTTTAGCTCAATCTGGCCATTCGTCTGAGGGTGATATCCGGATGAAAGGTTGAGGAGTTGGAAGAAGGCAGGCCAAACGCGGGAAGTAAACTGTGGCCCACGGTCGGAGACGATTTCCTCTGGGATACCAAAGTTGCGAAACAGCTTATGGAAGAGAGCTTCTGCTGTTTCCATAACGGTAGGCAGTCCTCGAAGAGGAATTAACTTACAAAGCTTGGAGAATCTATCCACAGCTACGAGGATACAGGTAAATCCATCAGAGTTTGGCAGGTCAGTGACAAAGTCAACTCCGACATGGGACCATGGGTGATGTGGAATGGGTAGTGGAACCAGCTTGCCAGAGGGTAGGTGATGTGGAGTTTCGGAAATGGCACAGACTGAGCATCCTTGGACGTTTAGAGAGACATCTCGGGCCATACTGGGCCACCAGTAATGAGCCTGAAGGAGCGAGAGAGTTCGCTGGCTGCCTGGGTGTCCAGAGCCCGGGGAAGCATGTAGTGAGCCCAGAAGGTCTTTCCGTAAGGTGGTCGGTACGTAGATTTTACCCTCTGGGCCTCCCAGCGGAGCGGGTTCGAAAAACTGTTGCGGCGCATATCTGGTCATCCTGGTCACTCAAATCTTTGAAACTAGACCTCTGTAATACTGAAAATATTGCTATAAGTTACAGCAACACCTTCCCCTTTGGCATTCAGACGTGACTTATGTTTATAGCAGT
This sequence comes from Culter alburnus, assembly GCA_028476615.1. NCBI lineage: Eukaryota > Metazoa > Chordata > Actinopteri > Cypriniformes > Xenocyprididae > Culter > Culter alburnus. The sequence goes on along the minus strand of JAOTNS010002381.1, from coordinate 100,703 downwards.
AATCTTGGAGTTTGGACTCATTTAACTCCCTGAGGTCTGAAAACGCGCCGGTGCGTTTTCAGGTTTTTTTTCACATTGCAGCAAAACAGACTTAAAATACTCTGTCATTTTTTGTCATAGAGACATAAGTAATATATCAATTGAAACTATAGAATGTCTTCTTTTATTTGTGTACACTCAGAGTAAAAACACAATGTTGTGCTTTTTGTAAAATAAAGAAAACTAACATGATGTATGATCTGTCCTCTCCCTCTGAACAAAGTTTAATCTGATAGTTCTCAGAAAATGAACTATAATTAGTGTACTAATCACAAAAAAAATAGACTTAGGTCTAAAGACACGTTGAAATGTCAGGTTTTAAATCATGTAAGTCATATCGAAAACAAAATTCTGTGTTATGTAATCTGTATGAAAAGAGACACATGTCAGAAGTCCGTGATTCAGCTCATTATCCGCTAATGCGGCCATGCCCACGGAGCCAGCGCTATTGAGACGCAAATTATGAGTCAATACAGGCATTCATCATCTCAATCGTGTATTTATTGTCTTGAAAAGTGTTTATCTGTATGTAAAAGCCATGGTTAACGACCTTTGGAAGACATGCCGTTAGTTCCTGGTTCTTCTTCTTCTTTAGAATAATTTGTGGACTAAATGTGTACAGAGAGCACCCTCCGGCTGCAAGAATTAATTGAAAACACCATTCCTGAAATGTCCTCTTATTCTTTAGAACAGTGTTTCTCAACTCCAGTCCTCGGGACCCACTGCTCTGCACATTTGTATGTATCCCTTATTTAACACACCTGATTTAGATCATCAGCTCGTTAGGAGAGACTGCATGAACTGAACTGAGTGTGTCAGATAGAGAGACATACAAAATGTGCAGAGCAGTGGGTCCCGAGGACTGGAGTTGAGAACCACTGCTTTAGAATAATTGTGGACTAAAGGTGTACAGAGCGCCCTCCGGCTGCAAGTATGAATTGGAACACCCAGCGCTCATAGTGATAACAATGAATATAGAATAAATATAACTCTTCTGTATAGAAAATTGACATAAACATATGAGAATCCATCAATATTTCTCCAAATGTGAATGCTTTTAAACTAAAAACCTATATTCAACTCTTTGCATCACAGAAATACAGATATTTTAAAGCAGTGGTTCTCAACTCCAGTCCTCGGGACCCACTGCTCTGCACATTTTCTATGTCTCTGTTATCTGACACACTCAGTTCAGTTCATGCAGTCTCTCTAATGAGCTGATGATCTAAATCAGGTGTGTTAAAATAAGGGATACATACAAAATGTGCAGAGCAGTGGGTCCCGAGGACTGGAGTTGAGAACACTGTTTTAAAGAATATAATAGAATACCATTATTTTAAATTGAGCTGAGACATGATTACAGAGGTTTTTTTCACAGCTACCTGACTGAAAGGCCTCATTAATAAGCAGCATCATTAGAGGTTCTTTAAGCAATTCTTTTATCTTCTCAGGTGTAAATGAGCCATTATTCATGATGATTCACGCCTCCACGCATACTGTGTTTCTTGACAAAAAGTGTCTTACAAAAACTAAATCAATATATTGTGTTATATGAACAAGTAGGCATTATAATTTTTACATAATTTTGAAGCAAAAACTCTAGCCTACAACCTCCAATACCCAGAAGTCTTGTAAACACAGATTTAATATATATTTTGGCCTTATTTCAGTGACTTAATTTTTTTGTTTTTTCAATAACCATGCATAAACGTTATTCCTTCAAAAACACAAACATGTACATACATGTTCCTCACATATTATGGTAGCCTAGTTTGTGCTGAATACAGTGTAATGACACTTTTGTCATTTATATGTTATGAACAACTGAAAAAAGCACAAATGTCAGGGTATGTCAAAACTTCTCCAGGCCCCATATCAGCCTCAGACTCCAGAGGGTTAAAGTTTCATCCAGTTTCATCCATTTAAGTCTGGTTTCATCCAGGTTTCTGTCAAACACAGCACATCTAGGTTATGATCTGTAATCATATCATTTACAAAGAGTGATTTTGTAGAAAGGGATCTAATATTAAAGGTGCCCTAGAACCAGTTTTTACAAGATGCAATATAAGTCTAAGGTGTCCCCTGAATGTGTCTGTGAAGTTTCAGCTCAAAATACCCCATAGATTTTTGATTTCTGCCTATTTTGGGGCATCATTAACTATGCACTGATTCAGCGCGCGGCCCTTTAATCGCGTGCATTTACAAAGTTCACACGGCTATATAACCCTCAAATGGATCTTACAAGATGTTCATCATGCATACTGCATGCATGCGTCGGATCATGTGATTATAGTATTTATTTGGATGTTTACATTTGATTCTGAATGAGTTTAAGGCTGTGATCCGTGGCTAACAGGCTAACATTACACACTGTTGGAGAGATTTATAAAGAATGAAGTTGTGTTTATGAATTATACAGACTGTAAGTGTTTAAAAATGAAAATAGCGACGGCTCTCTTGTTTCCGTGAATACAGTAATAAACGATGGTAACATTAACCACATTTAACAGTACATTAGCAACATGTTAACGAAACATTTATAAAGACAATTTACAAATATCACTAAAATTATCAGGGATCATGTCAGTTATTATCACTCCATCTGCCATTTTTCGCTATTGTCCTTGCTTGCTTACCTAGTCTGATGATTCAGCTGTGCACAGATCCAGACGTTAATACTGGCTGCCCTTGTCCAATGCCTCGAACATGGGCTGGCATATGCAAATATTGGGGTCATACATATTAATGATCCCGACTGTTACGTAACAGTCGGTGTTATGTTGAGATGTCTTTTAAACTGTCGTCTTTTAAACAAATGAGATTTACACAAGAAGGAGGAAACAATTGTGCTTGAGACTCACTGTATGTCATTTCCATGTACTGAACTCTTGTTATTTAACTATGCCAAGGTAAATTCAATTTTTGATTCTAGGGCACCTTTAAACAAACCAAGCTTTATCATTTGTGCAACTGTATTATTTCTGTTATTTATTTGTTGAACATCAATTCAATTTTTACACTTAAATGGGGTTTGAGTGTTTTTTGTATTACTCATTTGGGGAACAGACACAGTCTCTATGATGATATCTAGGTGAAAGAGTCTCTATGTGTTGGGATTTATCTGACTTCTGTGATGTGACACAGCTAGCAGATGGTTGGTTTAGCCAGTCCGTTTGCTTCCTGACCTGTGCCCCAGTTAGTTAAGGTCATCTCTAGACTATGTGCCATATTCTAGAGAGAGCACCATCCCAGGAGAGATAAATACCATCTCTTTTCAAAAGGTCATGTCTGCCCCAAAAACTTTTCTAATTGTCTATGAACCCTATATTATTCTGCAGACATCATTTAGAAAGCTAGCTATTGAGTGATGATAGTGCTAAGTACTTCATCACTCCGATGAACAGGAAGGCCTTCATTAAAGCCCACATTGTTCTGACTAAATTTGGGAAATTCAGTGTTATTTCAAGATAGGCTCCCTTGGGTTCTGGATTCAGGGTTTGATCTACAGTACAGGGTCATTAGAGTGTTTACCCACATGATGGCTAACGCTTGTGTTTGATAAGCCCTCTTGAAAAATATCAGTGGTTTGCCAGCTATTTGCCTGTCACCAGTTGTAATAGAGTGCTGAGATGATGCTTAACACTGGTTTGTAGATATGTTCGTGCCTTCAGCTTTGCATCAGACTATTTGAACTTGAAATAGTATTTTCTTATTTAATCCTTCTTTATAGCTGTTAAACATTTACTTCAGCTCAATCAGCTCAAACATGTTAGATGCCATAACTGCTCCTTTCTATTGATTCAGTGGTGGTGTTTCGAAAGTGGCTTTGCATTCGGATTAAATATTTTTATTTGCAAGTAACATACTGTATTAAATTGTAATTATTTAATTGTTGGTTCTATTATGGATCTGTGCAGAGCTGAATCATCAGACTAGGTAAGCAAGTAAGGACAATAGCAAAAAATGGCAGATGGAGCAATAATAACTGACATGATTCATGATAACATGATATTTTTAGTGATATTTGTAAATTGTCTTTCTAAATGTTTCGTTAGCATGTTGCTAATGTACTGTTAAATGTGTTGGAAATTAGAGTGTCTGACATCATACTTGCGAGTTAGCACACCTCTTTAATGTTAACTTTGGTGATATCCGACTGTTGAAGTTGAACATCATTAGTGCTGACGTGAATAATAATCTTAGAGTTTTTATGATTAGCATTAGCCAGCACTTTTAAACAATGAACCAAACAATGTACAGAGTTGATTAAGCTAGTCACATCCAAAACAGAATCTAGAGTCATATCATTCTTACCATCCTCGATTGAAGTTTGGATGCGTGTCTCTAATTCTGAAACCTTCTCCGTCAGCCTGAGTATCTCCCAGCATTTATCACGTATAAATCTCACTGCAGACAGAGAAGGCTATACTATAGGGGAGACCGGGGGCAATTGAAACAAATTTTGGTCATGTTGTCATTACTCAAAAACCTTTTGAATACTTGGATACAATTTTTATGTCAGTAACTTGTATCTGTGTTCTACTTGTTAACAGTCACCAAATGTTTTTACAAGCAATGTTAGAGTCACAATATTGATTAAAACATTAGAAGTCAAATGTTAAATCTGCCCCACATGCGAGGGCAATTGTACAACACATGCAATGCCTTCATATAAATACCAAGGACCACAATAAACTCCAGAGAATGCAGATATAGTTAAAACTATTTAATATCCACTACATCCATATTGTCCAGAACAATTAATTAACTCTCCTTGCTGTTTTCCTTGGTCTGAACCTAGGCATGCTGTGAACAGAGAGTGTACAGGGCCTACTGAGTAAAATGGATCCTCAGATTGAGAGGCAAAAACAAATTATTGGAAAAAATAATCTATTTTGATGTGCTTACTAAGCTGGACACTATTTTGATGGTGTCAGGGCAATTGTAATGCAGTGTTACAATTGCCCCAGACTATACCACCCCGTGACAAGCTACCCTGCTAGCTAGAAACAACAAAGCTAATGTTTGACAAAGAAAACAAATCTCATAGACATTAATGGTTAAGACAGTATGAAGAAAATACTGTAGATGAGAAAATTACTTATATACCTCAAAAAAGAGTCTTTGTAGAAAAACTTTATTAAGTATGATTCAGAAGCTTGTCCTTTGGCATGCAGAGGAGGATCTCCACAGAGCACATGCAAAATGGGTTTCATGGTTCTGCCTTGTTTCTGATTGGTGTAAATTGAGATGTTACAATTGCCCCTGGTCTTACATGTGGCAGGCAGTGCATGTGACAATAACGGGTGACGATGACATGACTTGTGTTTGTTGACTGATCCAGCTCACCGCAGTCGTTTGATGGACTCATAAAGGCGCAAAAAAAAAAAAGACGTATATTAATATAAAGTAGCCAAACACAATCCAAAAAATCATGCCTGTTTTGCATGTCACTCAAACAGAACCAGGAAACATGAGTTCAGAGAAACAGAAACTGAAGAGTAGTTGATCTGTTTGTGTGTTTTGTGTCTCTGTATTCATGCAGAAAAATGGCAGAAGGCAGAATTTCAGTGGATCAGGATGAGTTCCTGTGTCCAGTGTGTCTGGATCTCCTGAAGGATCCAGTGGCCATTCCCTGTGGACACAGTTACTGTAAGATCTGTATTACAGGCTGCTGGGATCAGGAGGATCAGATGAGAGTCTACAGCTGCCCTCGGTGCACAGAGACCTTCAGTACGCGACCTGCTTTATATAAAAACACCATGCTGGCTGAAGTGGTGGAGAAACTGAAGAAGAGAAAACTTCCTGCTGACTGTTACGCTGGAGCTGGAGATGTGCAGTGTGACGTCTGTACTGGAAGAAAACACAAAGCCGTCAAGTCCTGTCTGGAGTGTCTGAACTCTTACTGTCAGAATCACCTTGATCAACATGAGAGTTGGTTTAAAAGAAAGAGACACAATCTGACTGAAGCCACTGGACGACTGCAGGAGATGATCTGCCAGAAACATGACAAGATCCTTGAGGTTTTCTGCCGCACTGATCAGAAGTGTATATGTGTGCTGTGTACGATGGATGAACATAAAAACCACAACACTGTATCAGCTGCAGCACAGAGGACAGAGAAACAGGTATGAACTTAAAGAGGTCTCATTATGATCATTTACAGGCTCATAATTTTGTTTATGGGTCTAGTAGAATACATTTAAATCGTTTAATGTTCAAAAAACTCTGTTTTTTTTTTGAACAGTTTTAATTTCAATTTCTTTAAAATCTGCCTTCCAAAACTCAGAGTCTGCTCTGATTGGTCAGCCCGCCCCAGTTGTGATTGGACTACTACTTAAAGTGTGTTGTGGGAATGTAACACACTTTACCATAACCAGTAATGGAGAGGTGGAGAGATGTTGGAAGAACTGGACGGTGCATTGACTGCTGCTTAATGATGATTGACAGGACTGAATGATTGGACTTCTTAATAGGACCCTTTTAAACCAGTAGTTCATGCAGAAAATCATTTACTCAATGTATTACAAACTGGACTTTCCTTTTTCTGAGAAAAACAAAAGGTATTTTAAGGAATGTTTCATCTGTCCATATATTTAAAAAGTCAATAGGGTCAAAAGTTTCAATCAAGAAATCCATACAACTCCAAGGGGGGTAGTCTATTTCTTCTGAATCGATATGAAAAATCAAATATGGTGGCATGTTTAGTCATGTGACATGCATGAGCGAGTGAGGAATGATTATTAACGAGTCACCATATTTGGTTTTGGGCTCTAGAACAGAGACATTCTTCAGAATATCTTATTTTGTGTTCTGGAAGAGAAAACCATAAAAGTTTGCAAAGACATAAGGATGAGTAAACAAATGTTTTTTGGATGAACTATTCCTATAAAATTATACATTGATGAAATAATGCTGGCACTTATAAATGAACCTGTAACCTTATCATGAAAGATCTTTAACCCCTCAGTCTCAGCACTTCACTGATACTGGATTCATATCGTTTACTGATGATTTATGTGATGTTTCTCCTGTCATTGGTTTGTCCTTTAGCACCAGCTGAAGGAGACACAGAGGTCGTTCCAGCAGAGGATCCAGCAGAGAGAGAAAGATCTTCAGCAGCTGAGAGAGGCTGTGGAGTCTCATAAGGTGAGTCTGGAGAAGAAGAGAAGTTTGAGAAGTCTCAGTCAGGACTCACTGAAGCCACTGTGTGATTGTGATGTGTGTCCTAACAGCGCTCTGCACAGACAGCAGTGGAGGACAGTGAGAGGATCTTCACTGAGCTCATCCGCTCCATTGAGAGAAGCCGCTCTGAGGCCACACAGTGGATCAGAGATCAGGAAAAGACTGCAGTGAGTCGAGCTGAAGGACGACTGGAGCGACTGGAGCAGGAGATCAATGATCTGAGGAGGAGAGACGCTGAGCTGGAGCAGCTTTCACACACACAGGATCACATCCATTTCCTGCAGGTAACAGAGATCTAGAAGAACAGGATCATAGTGGACTTGAGCAAGAGACTCACAGAGAAACATTTCATGAGAGCAGAATGAGCCGTTGACTGAAGTGTTGATCTGTGTGTTCGGTTATTATATAATCATCAGTCAGACTCTCATCTGATCATCTTCTTTTCAATGAGACTCACTTACAATGCAGTTTAGCTCTGGAAATCTCTTAGGAACATATATTGAGCTTCCAGACAGAAACAGCTCAAAACTTCACTAATATAACTTTTTTTTACAACATGTGAAATGTTCCTTTAATTCAGGTGACCAACACAGCCAAAAAAAAAAAAAAAAAAAAAAAAATATATATTATATATATATATATATTTACTGCTACGTGCAGTGTGAATGCTAGTCCAGTGGTTCTTACCCTTTTTGCAAATGTTTTGCGACCCATGCTTTAAGACAAACCATGTGCAAATAAGTCAACACCACTGCTGAGTATTTTGTTTGAAACTGCAGTAAACCAAAAATCCGCGGCTTGAAATTGTGGGTGTTTGTGACATCACAGACGACCTTGTAACCAATCATAACAACAATGTGCCGGCAGGCTTTAGCATATCATTAACTATGACTGCTCTGAAGCAGGAAAGTCTCGAGAGAAGCCAGGTTATCCTGGTATATTTTTTTGTTTATTTTTTGTGAAAATTGTGTAGATTTAGCAATATAGCGAGTCTATTATGATGTTAATGAACTATATGCCTTTCTCCACTGATGTTGTTCAAAGCGTTTGAAAGGATACTGAATGTTAGAAGGCTGTCTGACTCTGTCTGAGATAAAGAACGGGAATGGTGTGTCTAACATTAGCAACACATTATTAGCTGTTTGATACCATAGTCAAGCTAAAGGCTAATTAATTCATATTAATTAAAGGGGTGGTTCATTGTGTTTTTGGGGCACAGTTTAACATGTCTTAATAGTAGTTGTTCAAGCCATTAGTTGACTAATGACATTTAAATTATTTTAATTTCTTAAATCTGGAGAATAAACCATAATAACGAGCATTTATATAGCACTCAAGCGCACACAAAAAGCTTGCCATAAAGAACCGCCAAAAGAATTGATTATAAATGTGACAAAAACAGCAAGGAGACATTTTAATTGTTTATTAAAAAATTAAAGTTTTCTGAATCAGTGTCAGCTGCGAAGATGAAGTTGACATTGTTGACTCTCATATCCGTGGACGCACCTAGAGAGAGATTGCACGTTTTATTCAGATTACATAATCAGAGAGTAGCCTATTTCTTTTCGTTTTGAATTATTTAGTTTAAAACTAGACATCCCAAGCTTTCTATAGATATATTTCTCATGTCTGCGAGGCAAGCAGCCTATGCTCTGAGTTTTGGTTCATTTAGCCTATAAGACGCGCTCCAGTTCACGTGCCAGTGATCGCGCCCGCGCTTCCATGTCATGATTATATTGTCCATAGACATCATATAGGTAGACGCCCTATTGGCCGCTGGGCGATGAGATTTGCGGCCGCCATCTTAGACCGGTCGTACTCCTAAGCTGCGTCCCAATTCGCCTACTTATACTACGTTCTAAAAGCATTTACTGTTTTTGTAAAGAAAAAGTACATACTTTTGAGTGTGTAGCAGAAGAGTATGAAAGCTTTGGGACATACTACCTCGTCATAACTGCGTCTTTAACGGACGTTCTGTCACTTATTTACTCAAACTTTAACTGTTTAAACTACCCTGTCAATCATCTTGTCACAGTTAAAATCCTCCACATTGAATTAAATTTATTTTCCTACCGTTTCGGAGAGAAATGTAGTCGCACGCTGATCTGCCAGTCATGGGTCTTTCATGCAGAGAACTCTCCTCATCTTTGCATGATGCATTTAAAAATGAATGACCAAACGCATCGTTATAAAAGTACACAATGCTGTTGCAGATGAAATATAATGTGGATAACATTTAATAAATATCTTTTCGTCAGGTTATATTGATTATTAATCATATTCAAGCCCCTTTATCTTAACCGCTCTGCTTAACCGTCGGACCTCGCAAGTGTTTTCCACATAACTTACTATTCAGATCAGAAAGAAGTTCGAAAGCACTTGTTAGAATGCGCTCAATGCACGAACTTACTTTTAGCGTTAGGTAACGTTAAGTGCCTATTACCAACACAATCCAATCTGAATTCAATACATACATTGTTCGACCGGACATAATAATGTTATTTGTGTTGTGCACGTGATCAATGTATACACACATGACGGCAAAGCGCAAATCGAGTTACCCCTCCCACTTCTGCTAGTATTACTGAGATATCTTATTTTACTGCAACTATCTGTTTCTGCTTCTTTATCATATTTATAGTGTGTGGTTTATAAATTACCTTATATCCTACATCACATATTTTGATTTTGGACTTTATATCTTATATCAGAATATTATATAACTGTTAAGCCTACTATGAATATTAAAATACACTGAACAATGTGTCCTGTATTATAGCTACATGAATGACCTTTGCAGCAAAAAACCCCGTGTCAAAATCAGTTAGGTATTCAGTGATATGATTAATTAAATGCGCTGACAGCTCATTGCACTTGTCAAACAAGTTACACTGAGTGGAGCTGGCGACCGGTCCAAGATGGCGGCTCCACGGCTCGTCCGTGCCAATAGGCAGTAGCGTTCGATAGGGCGTCTACCTATATGATGTCTATGATATTGTCTGCTATATTTGCTTCTTATTTATTAAATCCAGGCAATTGGTTGATGAAACATTGATTAAAATTAAGATACAATTTTTACAAAATGACATTCACTTTAAAGAATGATGTATTTCTATCTTACTCATGCTGTTCATTTTTCATAATCAAATAGATGAAATGTAAAAATAACATTACAATAGGCATATTTAAACATAAACATGAAGCTAAATACGTTTTCTTTAATGGCCAACACGTATAGTACGGTACAGATAAATTTCATGTCGTGATCAAGAGCGGATCATGAGTCGAGTCGGATCAAGCATCATTTATTTTTTTATCATTAACCTGATAACTGTAGCTCTTGGGTGATCCGCTGTAAAATATCATCTCGGACGACCCTGTCATGATACACACTGCTTGACACATCATACAGCGCTCGCTGTTCCCTTCGAGTTTATCCTCCTTTTCAATGGTCCAAATTCGCTGTGGCGCTGTCATCCTCATCTTTCTTCTTCTGTGGTCTTCCTAGCTCCTGATTGGTCAACTTCAGATAGATCGAAGAATCGGCTCGTTCAACCGCACACGTCACAAATTCAAACCGATAGCTCCTGAACTTTTTCGACATGTTTAAAAATTATCGGGAGGTCGGGAAGTGCTCGTAAGGTAGTCTACTCTGCTCGGCTCGTAATTCATTGCACATGAATATGAGCATCAACAATTTCCACGTGATTGAAAAAAAAATGCCTGCGAGCTCAAAAATCGCACCGTGTACGCGTACCTTAACTGCTCAAAAGTTATAAATAATTCTCAATCTACTTGTTGCCTTTGAACTGCGTTTCCTGATGAAATCTACTCAACCCTACACAACCTTTACATACAGCAAATGATTTATTATCAAAACAAAATAATTTACTAAACAGTTCACATATAATGTGTGACATATGCTACAATTTGTTGCTTTAATGTCCTATAATGCAAATGAGAAGAATGAAGCTGATGCTGTGAAAGTGCTGGATTGAGGAGAGTTACTAAAGATCAACAAGAGCTGCTCAAATCTGACAGTAGTGCAGGTTATTGGCTGAAGTGTGGAGGTGATGATCTTTGATTTCTGTTTTCTGTAGAGTTTCCAGTCTCTCTCAGCTCCTCCTGAATCTACAGATGTAAATGACGATCCCTTCAGTTCTTCTCCTCTTTTGATGTTGTGAGAAATCTGTCCATCAGCTGAGAGACAAACTGGAGGATTTCTGCAAAGAGGAGCTCAAGAAGATCTCTGACAGAGGTAAAGTCCTGGAGATTCATCTGCTCTCAGAAATGATCCTCCATCATCTAATATCATGTAGAAGATCATATTAGAAATGTCTTAGGAACGGATGCAGGGATGATTTTCTCTTGACATGATAATCACACTCTTCATGTCTGTTGATTTCCACAGCCTCTTTTACCAACATTGTTCCCAGGACCAGGAACCACTTCCTACAATGTAAGTCACTGAGAAAACAAGCAGAGAAACTCACTGAGTGTGTTCATGTTCTTCCTGTAGAAGGAGAAAGAAAACATGACAGAAGAGTTTTATAGTTGATCATGTAAATGATGATTTGCACAGGATATCTGGTAAACTGTACTGAGACACTGATGATATATTGAACATGAAGAGTTCAGAACATCAGGGGCCAGTTGTTCAAAAGAAATCTGATCGGATTTCTGAAATCAGATTAGATCACAAAATCCAATCTTGGTTTTGATCTGGATAAAATCATCAGTTTGTGTTGTTTAAAACTTTTTTGTATGATAGGGATACCTTTGATAAAAAAATCTGGATTATACTAATCCCGGCAGAAGGGTGAATTTCAGGAACAAAAATGTAATAAAACTTTAAAACTGGTCAAAAATAAAACATTTTTATCATGTAATATACATACACATATTTGTTTTATTATGGTCTTGATTATTTTAACTGTTAAAGTAATAAATTAGAAACAGACATTAGGCTACATATTTAGCCATTTTGTAGCCTACTGTAAAGTAAAAAAAGAGATTTTGGTGCCATAAAATAATCCCCAAACAGATGTAAATATCAAGCAAAAATATTATATTTGATTCAAAGTGGGTTTTTTAAATCACTGTTTGTAAACTACATTGGAGATGAACCAGTAAAAAGTTTTTTCCGAGCGAACGCAAAGTTTCTTGGGTGAACGCTACATGTTAATCTGATCCTGATTAAACTTTTTGAACAACTGGCCCCGAAAGATCAGACAGATTCATAATTCCTGATTCTGATGTGTTTTATCTCCATCAGATTCCCATCAGTTCACTCTGGATCTGAACACAGTGAATAAATACCTCTGTCTGTCTGAGAATAACAGAGTGATTACTGTCACTGACACAGTTCAGCCGTATCCTGATCATCCAGACAGATTTGATGTGTGTCAGGTGTTGAGTAGAGAGAGTGTGTGTGATCGACGCTGTTACTGGGAGATTGAGTTGAGTGGGAAATATGTGTTTATATCATTGTCATATAAGAGCATCAGCAGGAAGGGTGAGGGTAATAAGTGTTGGTTTGGATATAATGATCAGTCCTGGAGTTTGATCTGCTCTTCCTCCAGTTCCTCATTCAGACACAATAACATAGAGATTAAACTCCCTGTAGAGTCCATCGGCGGTAGAATAGGAGTGTATGTGGATCACAGTGCAGGAACTCTGTCCTTCTACAGCGTCTCTGGAGACACAATGATCCTCATCCACACAGTCCAGACCACATTCACTCAACCACTCTATCCTGGGTTTGGGGTTTATAATGCTGGATCATCAGTGAAACTGTGTTGATGAATCAATAGACTGTAGAGAGATTCTACCCATAATCTTTGAGCTCATGATAAATCAATAACAGTGAGATGTTATAGAGTCTCTTATTTTCTCTTCATTACATTAATACTACAGCTGAACTTCTGTCAGTGAAATAACATGTCAGAATAAATGAAACGCTTTAGATTACAGCCCACAAAGCACTGCGTAAGTAAAATGAATTTACAGTGTAACTTTAGTAATTATAGTGGATCTATAGAGTATGTATGTGTAGGTATAACAACATGTAATAATATGTAAATATGTAAAGTTTGGGGAATATAAACGACCGGGAAAATTATCACATTATTATATTGTTAGTATTTTTATTAGAATGAGTATTTTAAGGGGTACATTCATTATATGCTAGGCAACAATTTTACGTTTGGGAGCAATTCAGCGAGAACATACACTGTGTAGATTTTTGTAATAATAGTGGATCAATACATAAAGGCTTTTTAAAATGATGGGGTTCATATCAGTGAATTTATACAGTAATTTTTTTAAAGCAAAAGTGCAGCTGTTTTAGTTTGGGCTTCTGTTCAAGGCAGAATACTGGGGAAATTACTCTTGTTCAATGTAGTTTCAGGGTAAGTACAATAAAAATACACAATCTGATATCACTGACTCTGAAACCTTCATTTGAAAAACAACTGAATTCAAAACAGATTTACGACACTTCGTATACATTTAAAACATTTTTTTAAAAATAAACTTTAAAGCTGCTGCCTGCAACTTTTTTTGTGTTCAAAATGTTCAAAAATTATAATGAGAATACAACATGAATCCATTTTCCAAACCGTGTTTTTGTCTTACCCTGAATCATTATGGTACACTTATTATAAGTGTTTATATTCGGACTATTTCAGACCTGTGCGGAGTATCACAGTAACTGCGTGACTCGCCATAGACAAACACGGAGAAAAGTAGCTCCGGCTACATTGTTCTTCCGCAAGACGCATGCAGTTCTGTTTATTAACCGCTAGAGGGCCAAAAATCGCGGACTGCAGCTTTAAACTATTACAAAATTAATTTAATAAATTGATAAAATGTCAGTTTATATTTTTTTTTGTAAATCCAGATCATCTGCTCATACTGTAAACTCTTGATCAGTGAAAGTTTGAGCACAATTATTCTAATCTAATCCAGTTTACTTTAAATAAACCTCCTCCTGAACTGAATTTACAGACCTGATGCTCTGACAACTCTGAGAAAAGATAGAAAGGATTGAGTCAATCATCATCAGTTCAATCCCGATAACTCAGAAATATATTAGGTATGAAAGAAGGAAAACTGTAAGCTGAACTCTGAAATCAGTCCAGATGAATCACATCATTACTGTAAATGTCAGAATTGTTGGAGTTTCTTTGTTCAGTGGTTCATGCTGCTTGTCCTGATCTAGAAAGTATCCTGACATGATAAACCATGTTTTTCTACATGAACTGTGGTAATACCATGCTCTGAATTCATCATGTAGTGTTTTGATGAATAACTTTCTCTATCTGTCATGTGATCGTCCTGCTGCTGCTCTCAGTGCTGTAATGAACACAATAATTCAACATTTCTTTCTACATGTTTAATAAACCTACTGTATCTGAAAATCTTTAACTTAATTCTTTTTCTGTTGTATTTGTCCTATTGTGTGTAATTTCATTCTTTGTTCTTATTTTTAATAACAAAAAAACAAAAACAAAATATCTACAGTATATTGTGATATAAGTTTATCGTATCTGATTTAAAATATCTTATATCTTGGTCATATTGTCCACCCCAAAATGACACATAATGTGAACTCTGCTTTTTTAATTCATGCACTGTAATACACATGTATTTTGTGTAGATATTTTAATATTAATACTATAATATCTAGTATAGAGCTGTAATGCGTCCACTCCATTACCTGTGAAAATATATGGTTATAGCGCCACTTAGTGGTCAATGTGGAAAATGTGATATGACCAAATAAAATTTATTAACGTTGTGATAGCTATACTTTATTATATTCAATACAGTTGGAGGGCTTCAGCAGTGGTGGGAACTGATTATATTGAGCATCAGACTCAATCTCATCGAATTCAGGATGAGTGATTAGAAGTGATTAGAGGCTCTAATGTATGTCGTGTTCAGGATCAATTTATCTCAAACACTAAATCTTACTTTCTCTTTCTTTGATGAGACTCAAATCAGGCATTCATGGGCCTTTTCTTATGTATCTGAAAACATCACAAAATCAGTTTTTCAATTCATTGGTTTATGTTTGCGTATTATACATTTAGTTTTTCAATATTCATTTAAAACACTCAATTTTTGTCTTCAGTAATTCAGATGGGTGTATCTCCATGTGTCAGTGTTTGTCTTTTCATCACTGCCTTCTTTATCCTCTTGGCTCTTATATGGAGGTCAATAACATCCTTCCTTCACCAGGTTTCTGACAGTCTTCTTCATTTGGGAAATTCACCACAGCAAACATTGAGCTGTGAACAAAAAGGTGAGATTGGTTACTCATTTTCACAAAATATTTCACAAACTCAGTTTCAACATCTTATAACAGACCTTTTTACAGATATTGTAGGAGTTAACAACTCTTCTACAGTTTTCATTTACAGTTTAAAGGGAAAAAGTAAAAGAATCATTTTGGTTCCTACAAATGGAGTAATGTCTTACCAGTAAAGTCCTTGTTGCATGGAAGTACAAACTTCTGTAGCACATTTGTGGCTTGGGTGAAAAGAAGTTCATCAATCCAGAGAGATGGAAAATGTCTAGCTGTGATGATGACAGGGGATCGTCTTGACAAAAAGATCTGTCTTGTTCATAAATGTTTTGTACACACTTAAAGTTTCTCCATGTTCCTCCAGCAGCAGGTTTTGCACTACAACAACATCCTTGTTCTTCAGCTGGACACAGTAATTCCCAGAGCACATCTGCACAGAGAAGTGAGTGAACTGCATTTTGACATACTGTTCTTTCACAGTTAGACCATTTGGGACTGGGCTGTTGTCATGTTGTTTTTGTAGGGTTTTCTCTGCAACTGATTCCACTGTTCACAAAGCCTCTCTTTCTGACAGTCTCCGTAAGACTTGTTCTAAAGGCTTGTTTGATTTTCTTATCATGCTTTTTAATCAACGGGAAAGCAAGAAATGTTGTCAAGTAAACCAAATGCTTGTGTTTTGTGAATTAAATGAGTTAAGCAATGCATGTTGTAAGTCATGGTTTCTTCCCCATACAGGCTGCAGTGGTCCACAAAAAAAACACCTTTAGAATCACTGTCCATTGGTTTGATGACATCATTTCCTCTTGACTACATGCAAGTTGTATATCTTGTTTTATGGTGCGTCTCTAAACACCTTTACCTTATTCTTTATTATTCTCAGGTTAGGTTCTAAGTCAAATCTGACCTAGATTATAAGCATTTTAAAATACTTACAAGACTTCTCCGTGGTCTGTTCAGGCTCAGTGACTTAAATTAATGCCACATGAGGTCGAATTTAGTTATAAAGTTATAAGTTCATTTATTTATTACATTAATACTACTAGCATTACATATATTCTACAAGCATTCTATACAAGTAATTAAATAAGTATAAGTATTAAAAAGTTCTTCAGTTCAGTGTTGGTTCTGGTGTCGGAGAAGCAGCCCCTCTTGTTCTCTTCATGTTCCAGCCTTTTATAGACTATCTGACCTCTTGATGTCTTCTTCTTGGGAATTCCCCTCATCTGAGTCTATATATAAAGGCTTGCCTCTTTGTTCTCAGACTTTTCTCCTCTGCTGTGTCCTGTGCTTCGTCTTTGAAGACATTCTTCAATGATAACAATCGCCTTTCTTACTAATACGTCACTGGGTTGTGTTTAACGCCACAGTCTCGTGGCAGCTGTAATAAGCATTTTGGTATATCACCTACTGTACGTTGTAACTTTCCCAAGATCCTTCTCAAGGCCTCGCAGGTGTAAGCTGTCTGCCTCTTCATGTCCTTGAACTCCAGTAAACCCAACCAAGATGGCTGATGTAGAACCTCAGTTCTTTGTGTTCTTGAACACACACACACACACACACACACATAAATGCACAAACTTTTCTGTACTGGCAGTCCAGTTTCCCTCCTCCTTCTCATGGGTAGACACATACATAACTAACAATTACTGTACATCTGCCCATACAGCGCAAGACATTTCTTAGAAACACAAAAAAATACAAACCTGGAACTGGATAACTGCATAAATAACCACAACTGGAACACACTGCCGGAACACATGGGTTAACATAAGCACGGAAAAAAATATGCACTGCAAACGGAGTATGTGTGAAACAGGCATGACAGGGCATGCTGGAAGGTCTGCCAAGACAGCAATACAATAAGCCAGTCTAGATAGGACAAGAAGTTGTATGGCATGCTTTGTTAGGAAGGGCCTGATCCTCCTAATGTTGTACAAGGCAAATCTGCTGCAATGTGGTCTGCAAAGTTTAACTGATCATCAATCAGTTGATCTGAGGCTTCTGGCTGTCCTGGAAAAGAGTTATGGGTGATGAACCTAGCTGAATGGAGAAGTTGTGATTAAGTGTTAGGCAGTGTTAATTTAGTTGACGAAAATGTTTCGTCATAGTTTTCATCAACATTTGTTTTTCACAGATGAAAATGAGACGATGACTAAATAAAAAACTGTTTTTAATGACTAAAACTATGACGAAAATCTTTTGACATTTTCGTCAACAAATAAAAATTAGACAAAAATGAAAGCTATGGATGATTTGGGAAAAGATCCAATGACAACTAATCTCCTGCACTGTGTGGTAGGGAGGTTAGATGTGCACATTTGAATTTTAACCACTAGCCCATTAGGACTAACTTCACGTGGATCTATATATTTATTCACTAATGTAAAAACTTTAGATTATCAGTGTATTGTATTATAGTAGATGTAAGTATGAAATATTAAACATGAATTCTATGTCAATAAATTGTGCATTTATTAGGCTATTGTACATTTAGTACACACACACACACAGTCCTGTCCCACCCACTTCTTAAAATAAAGTTACGCCACTGACTGTCGACCTTTACTGAACTTAAGGTGATTTTTAATTAATTGGGTTACAACCTACTGGGAGGACTGAAAAGTTAAGAATTAGAATGTTAACAAAATCATCAAAAACATAAAGAATGCAATTAAAGATATTGTTAAACTATCTAAGAATGAAAAGAGACTTATTTCTAATAGTTATATCAGCATTGTTCCAAAGGAGAACTTTGTGCAGGGATTTGTATTTTGCCCTATTTTTCACCCCAGCTTTCCCTATTTTTCCACTTTTTTTTTCCCTCCCTGCACAAGCAGCCTTGGCCTTGGCCTTTATTCCTCCTAACACTCTCCCCCATGCTATATAGAATTAACTTGGATGTAGCAGTGTTGTCTTGACGAGAGAGAACCAGTTGGAGCCAGAGGATCAAGACAAGCCCGAAGCCTGGCACAAACTTAAGGGTCCTTAGAAGACTTGTAGCTCAACATCATCTTTACATCAGCATTTCTCAGAATCCGCTCATGATATTGTGATCAGTGATCAGTGATGTTACACCCTCTGGAGGTTTGTGAGCTAACCAGAAGTTGTTCCTTTGGAGGGAAACTTTACGGTCCTTTATGTTCTAGCAGGGCATTCGCATATGTAATTAGAATGGGTGTTTAAGAAAATAACCTTCAAGATTCTTATAATACTAATAATAATAATGTGTCACAGAGTTAGCAAAATATAATATAAATTTGTAAATTTACAAATAGGAAATAAAAATTGGAGTTCATAGATACCAAACATGTGTTATGGTTTGAGTTGTGTTTTGTTCTGTTTAGTCCATGTTTAGAGTCACATTTTCCCCTTTGTTCTTAGTTTCCCGCCCCATTAGTGTTTGAGTTCAGCTGTGTCCTGTTAATTAGTCTCATTAGTCCTTCTGTTCACTGTGTATTTAAACCCTGTATTTCCTTCTGTTCCTGGTCAGTTCTCCATTGTGTAAAGTTTGTTGTTATGTTCTTGTTACCCGAGTTTCTGTTTAGTTACAATAAAAGTACTGCTGCATTTAGATCCTGCCTCCTTCCTTGCTGCAACAACTGTGACAACATGCTACTAATGTGATTTTAGATAACATGTTTATACATTTTTCAAGTGGTTATATTTAGAATATTAAGGTTCTAAAGGGTTTATTTGTCCTTTTCAACTATAAGAGTCAAACCTTGAAAAATATGTCTTTTAACCAGACACCAGTGGAATGTTGCACAAAGCCGGTTTCAGTTTCTACTCTGGTAAGTTCAAGATTAGTTTGAGCAAACTTTTTTTCATGAAGTTGAATTGGTTTTTAGTGGGTTTCATTGCTATGGTAACTTGCGCTGCACAGCTAACCTGAGCAGGTTATCCAGAGCAGGTTTTATTCTGGGTTAGAGATCAAGTAAAGTGACATGTATCTGATGCAATAAAGAGACAGTCCCCCGGTATCTCTTGCTCCAAATTAAATCAGTTTATAGTGAAAACATTTTAGAGACAAAATTGCTCACCTTTGTTGTTAATTTTATTATATTATATTAAATTATAATTATGTATAATTCATATGACATATTCATAAAATTATATATTGACATATTAAACTTGCTTTAAATATAATGCATGCATTAATATAAAGCTTTAAAGCAGCTTAAGCTTACATGTACTGTTTTAAGCTCATTGTGAAACTATATAAATTATTAGGCCTATTTGTTTGATTCACATGCATTGATATAGTCAGATATTTTCATTCAGCTTCCTTCTTAAACTTTCACTGCAGCAGCAGTGTGTCTTCCTGCTTTGTACATGTGTTTAATTTCATGATATTTTTCATAACGATCCCTTAATCTTCAGAAGAGACGTGAATTTGCCGTCTCTTGTGCGAGAAGTGAATCAAATGGACGTTCTTCCATGTTCTGTGTAGGAACAAATCAGCTCAAATGAAATGATTAATTTATAGGGAATTATAAAGAGTCATTTAGTTTACAACCGAGCAACTGAATCATCCAGCGTTCATTTGCTGGGGCCGTAATAAGCTCTTGTAGCGGATATGAATATCCACTATCATGAAAACACTAATTTATAGCACAGTAACAAGATCGACAATTTAAGACATTAAATTTACAAGCACAAACACAAGACATTTACTTTTAAAATCTACAAGAGACTTTATTGATTATATTATGAAATGATGAGCAGGATTTCTAGCAAAATATGCACTTCAAAAGACCTGACCTGAACAAACCATGAATCATTAATTTAAATGCACCAGTTCAGCTTTAGAATCTGGAGGTACTTGCTTGTCGACTTTAAATGGGGATCTCCTCGTCGGCATCCTTGGCTTGGAGAGAAGGGTTTTTCAGAGTCAATGATTTGTTTCAGGATCTTTTCAGGTCCGGATTGTGGTTAGGTAAAAAACAATCACATTTGAGCATGCTGGCAAATGAAATGAAGTCTCTTGTCATGGCTGGAGTTTAAAGTTGAGGCGGCAAAAGTTAACTTAGAACCTTTTTAGAACGCGAGACTCTCAACGGAAAAGAAAAGGAAAGTGAGTAAAAGTTGGATGGCTTGAATGAGCTGATTGCCTGTCCTTTGTCTAAAGCCAAATTCTTTTTTGTTCCAGGATTACTTACTATGGTCTTCATCTTAATTATAGTCTTGTCTTTGTTCAAGTCTTCTGTTGTCTTAGTGATGTGACTATTTAAACCTGGGTGTTTGTCCCACCTCTGTGAGGAGTTCTGACCAATCAGATATCGTCTTGTTTCAAAGGTGGCTTTTTCTCCACCCCAATCATAAACTGATTGTTTTTAAAAGGCGTCATTTTGTGGTAAAATAAACAGAATTTGAAAGATGACACTTTGTTTCTTATTGAAAGTAAGAAAACATAGAGCTTATTGCGATTATTAGTGGTTAATGCTGGTTAAAAGTGGATAGGCTAAAAAGCATTACCCGGCATGTGCCCCCTTCTGGATTGGAGTGTGGATCGCCTGTATTCGTCGTCTAACTGCATGAACCGAACCGTGACGTCCGTACCGTGACGGTTTGGGATGAATACATGTACCGTTACACCCCTATTTTTGGGTGAGGGATATTATGGATTATTTGTTAAATACAACAATGATTGTGTCTGATCTTTCTCAGAATTACTTTTGTCTTGTTGTGTCTGGTTTTTAGTTCCTGTGGTTTAGTTTGCCAAGTTTAGTTCCTGTGTTTCCATTGCTGTCTTGTTAATTTCTATTGCAACCCTTGTTTGTATGACAACTTATCAACATCACCTGTACTTCATTTAGTTCCTGGTTATCTAGTGTATTTAAACCCTCAGCCATCTTATGTTCATTGTTTTGTGTTAAAGTTTCCTGTTGGTGTTTATTAAATATAAGTGTTCATCGTCTTTCTGCATCAAGCCTCTTATATTGGATTATATAGTCAAGCCAGCATGTGACAGTCACTGATTTATCGTGCAGCTCAAAGCATTATGGGTAGAATTTCTCGTCAATCTATTCTGATTCATCAACACAGTTTCACTGATCCATATAAAACAGCAAACCCAGGATAGAGCGGGTGAGTGAATGTGGTCTGGACTGTGTGGATGAGGATCATTGTGTCTCCAGAGACGCTGTAGAAGGACAGAGTTCCTGCACTGTGATCCACATACACTCCTATTCTACTGCTGATGGACTTTACAGGCAGTTTAGTCTCTATGTTATTGTGACTGAATGAGTAACTGGAGGAATAGCAGATCAAACTCCAGGACTGATCATTAGATCCAAACACACACTCTTTACCTCGTCCCTTCCTGGTGATGCTCTTATATGACACTGATATGAACACACGTCTCCCACTCCACTCAATCTCCCAGTAACAGCGTCCACACACACTCTCTCGACACAACACCTGATACTCATCAAATCTGTCTGGATGATCAGAATACGGCTGATCTGTGTCTGTAAATGTAATCAATCTGTTCCTCTCAGACAGACGAATGTATTTATTGACTGTGTATGGATCCAGAGTGAACTGATGGCAATCTGATGGAGATAAAAACACATTATTACAAGTTAATTTAGGATCGTTCACAAGTTTGTATTACAGAAGCAAATCAAAATTTAGAATTATTCTTCTTCTCATCTAATCTGTAATCAAGAATTGTGAATCTGTCTGACCTTTAATATAGCTGAATTCTTCATGTTCAATATATCAGTGGTGTCTCAGTACAGTTTGAGTGTGTGTTTGTGTGTAAGAGAGATAAAAGTATGTGTGTTTATACGTACATTTGTGTAGTCCTGCTGTAATCCAGATCTCTCTTCCATGATCCACACTACAAAACACAAACAGTGTCAAAGTTAATCAGTAAACACACACACATATAAGACTGCTGTGTGTGTAAGAGGCAGGGTCTGTGTGAATAGACTTATACATAAATTGATCACATAGAAATCAATACTCAGTGTTTTCAGAAAGAAAGAAACTATTTTATCCTAATGCATTTCTGTTTATAGTGTAAATGTACCAAATTTGATCACTTAGAGATCAAAAATTAATGTTTTTGAGAAATTAAAATCACTGAAATAAGGCACTGAAATAAGGCCTCAAAACACATAATGAACATTTTTTCAAAAGACTTTTAGGAATTTAATATTTGATTCTAGAGTTTTTGCTTCAAATTGATGTTAAAATCATTCTGCCTACTCGGACACTTTAAAACAATGTATTGATTTTTTACCCTGGCCATATGTGAAGAGGCGTGAATCTTCCTGAATAATGCTGTGATTCACAGCTGAGGAGATTAAGACCCTGCCCCTAATGAGCCATTCAGTCAGGAAGAAAGTATGGAATGACAAAAGTCTTTATATATATATTTTTTTGTAGTTTAGAATAAGTTAAATGTATAACTGAGAGTCAAAGACACATTTTGAGTACACAGTTATACCTGGAAATAAAATCTGTTCAAAGATATGTGAACATCACATACCTGGCATTTGATGTTTGGTCACGGTAGAAAACAAATTGTTGGGGTTTTTGAAAAACAAAGAAAAATATCATGATGCGTGATCTACCATCTCTCTAGGAAAGAACTCCATTCTGATACTCCTCAGAAAATGAACTTAGAGAATATTTATCACACAAACAAAATCAAATCAAAAGCAATAGTCTCTGTTCATGTAATCTGTTTGAAAAGAGAGAGATGTCAGTCATTCGTGAGTCACCTCATTATCCACTAATGCGACCATGCCGACAGAGAGCACGTACTATTTGAAAGCAAATTCAGAGGCGATCCATGTAAACAGTCAACGATGCGCGGTGTCATCAACTCAGAAAAAAAAAAGTATCAAGTTTTAGTGAGGAATAATGCTGGAATAATTTGCCTCAGAGGAAGAGTGCGACTGGTAAGTTCTGTATTCTTAAATCCTTTATTCTAATCATTATATAGAATAGTGTCTGTGAATATTAAATTGCAAAGAGAGACCATTTAAATATGAATCTTGCATGTTCTGTGAGTCTCTGTGTGAATGAATGCCGCAGATGCGTGGTTTCATTTACTACACATAACTTATATAAGTAAACATGCCATATCAGTTTTTCCCATATGTTGCTATACTGAGATGAGTGAAATCGACTAAAATATGTAATAAATACTGAGATAAAAAATGTTAGCAACGTATTAAATTGCAAATTAACATTTATATGCTCTGTAATATAACAAATACGATACAAAATGCCATAGACTTAATATGAATGTTTAGACAATATTTCTTTGGACTGTTTTGGACAGATTATGATGTGTTTACTGTAAAATAGCCACTATGTGAAGTGTCACATCAATTAAGTTTTTGTTCACAATGAATGATGAAAATTCAGCTTTGCATCACAGAAATAAATTATATTTCAAAGTAGGGATGGGCGATATGGCCTACAATCCATATTGCGATATACATTGCAGCCTCTTGCGATAACGATATATATTGCGATATATAAATTATAATAGAACCATTTCAGAACAGGTTACATAGACCCTTAGGAAAGCCAAACTGCTAAATGTATTTTTTTTTAAGAAATAAAGAAACGTTGTATGTCGTTTTGAGAACATTTATTGTGTCTCTCTACCGTTTGAAAAGGGAGCATGCCCTTACACAAGTAAAACAGTTATGGCCCTGCTAATTTCAAGTAGAGATGCACCGATTGCAATTTTCTTGGCCGATTCCAATTTCTTGGTTAGTGTGATCGGCCGATACCGATTTTGGCCGATTCCGATTTTCTTTCTAAGAACTATGATTGACAACATACAAACAAAAGTCTACTTTTCTTTAACACAAAGTTTTATTTTCATTAAAAAAATTATAATAAAAAAACAAGTAAAAAGTCAGTAATAAAATATAAGAAGCTCAAATAAATGCAGTAATAAAGAGAGCTATGAAACCAAGTTTTTTAGGTTAAAATTTCAGGTAAGAAAATACAACAGAAATTAAAGTAATTAAATGTAAAATAACACATTCAGTATTATTTTACATTGGTTACCTTAATTTCTGTAGTCTTTATTGTAAATTATTTATACAGATCAATTCTTACCATTAAAGTTATAAAACGTATAACTTAATTCTGTAGTCTTTATTGTAAATTATTTATACAGATCAATTCTTACCATTAAAGTTATAAAATGTATTCAGTCAAGAGCAGAAAGTGATTTTCTTTGTCTTTTGTTCTTTGATTAACATGACAGACAGCAACAGAAATATTGGACTGCTGTCCCTTTAAAGGTCATTGCCCACTGAGTCCGAAATTCGCATGCGAAACTTTCGCAAGTTAAAAAAATAAATTCGACCTCACGTTGTCATCGCGTTTGCAAACTGCCTCCGAAACTTTCGTCCGTCAAAAATATCGGATCAGGTTCGATTTTCTACGTTTTTCGCATCCGTGGCACGCATTTTGAGTGACGTTTTGACAATTCAGAGCCACCGTACGCGAACGCAAAAATCCAGAATGCCATCTGACAAGTTGATCCACGTCTTCTACAGCACAAAACAGCAGCACTGAATGACATACAACGTGAGGAATACAAAGAGACCGAATATAAATACAGATTGTGCCAGTAGTAAAGCATCAAACAGAGCCACTGACATCCTGAAGTAAACTTTGAAACGCTCGGCTAATCCCGCAGCTCCTTGATGAGGTGAATTCTCCTTTCTTTCTATGCAATCTCGGGATTGAATGGACCCGATATTTCCTCTTTCTTTTTCTCTTTTTAAGAAGAGAGGAGACAACTAATCGTGCTCACTGCTTGAAGACTTCATTTTGTATTGTTTTGCGATTTTTTTCGCAACGCATTCATTATACGCATCGGACTCATTGTGCAAGGTCTTTGTGTGTGACGAATTTTTAGGATTGCGAATACGAAAAAACGCATGCGAAAATTTCGGACTCAGTGTGCAAAGGCCTGTTCAACGGACCCAATACTGTTACACACAACATGGGTTCACTTTCTCAGCTATTTAACGATTCAAAACTGACTGTGTTTATCTGAATACTCGCCAAGATTGCCTGTGCCGCTGGTTTTGACATAGGCTACTTTTGTATGTATTTGACAGTTTAAACGCAGTAAGCTGCTCATTTGGACTTGTGACTATGTTAGACTTCTGTCTCTGTTTGAGACTGAGCGTGGCTTGCTCGCTCCTCTAATATAGATCAGTTGTGCGCATGCTTTTGGTGTAAGCGCGAACTTCGGGAATGACTAAAATTATGCGCAATACAAGCACTGTATAACCGGTGCGAATGAGAGAGAGGAGGCGCCCGCGCGCAGGTGTATGTCACTTCACCGTGACAGAGAAGAGAGCGAGAACGCGCAGCTGACGTTATTGCCTGATTCTCTGATAATAAAACTGACGGCTTAAATCCAAACCATGTTCAAATAAAAGATGTTGCACAGGTCTTTTTCAAGATCTCCTCTGTTTCGCTGACGCTTTCAGCCATGTTTATTCAAGATGACGAATATGATGATGCATTGCAGCCGGCTGCAGCAGCTCGTGGCTTTCGCGAGTAGATTGCGTCATCAACATGCATTATCGCGGTAGTGCAATAGAATTAAAATCTCTATCGTAGGCCAATTTTGTATCGTTTATATCGCATATCTTTTATATCGCCCATTACTATTTCAAAGTATATTAAAATAAAAAAAACATTATTTTAAATAGTAAAAATATTTCGGAATATTACTGTTTTTAATAAAAGCAGGCTTGATGAGCATGAAACTTATTTCAAAAACATTAAAAATAGTAATGGTCGGTAATGTGTACAATTTAAAATATTATATGCCTATACAAAATTCACATGATATTTCAATATACATGCATGCATGATATAAAAATGATCACGTTTTCTGTTAAGATGGACATTATATTAACATCAATTGTTGTTATAATCTTGTTATCAGCATGCCTAACAATTTTTTTTTTTTTTTTTTTTTTTTTTTTTGCTTTTATTTCACAGATTTGAGAATCATAGTGACCAGGCATTGGCCCCGGATTGGACAAATTCTTCATAAATATGATAGTGAGATCACCAGATGCAGGACTTTTTTTTTTCTCTCCAGTGCATATAAACACCAAACACCTTGGATACCAGGTATGTGATTTTCACATATATAATTTGAACATGATTTACTCAGAGATATGGTGTGGGGCCTGAGGGGTGTGGACGGAAAAAGGGGGGGGGGAGGGAAGCTCGGTGGGGGGAATCATTTAAAAAATATGTTTATATTCACTCGTACATAATCTGACTGAAAGGCTCATTATGCTGCTTATGGATGTCTCCTCAAAAACGTATGAATCACAAATAACAGTATTCAGGATGTATTTAACACAAAAAAAAATTTAAATCAATGATAATAATTGTTTATTTGTGAAAAAATGCATGGTACAGAGACTAAATTTTCATATCCTTTTAAAGCAAAAACTACAACATAGAACCTTAGTTCAAAACCGTCTTAAGTCACACAAATAAAAACTACTGGCCTTTTTCACACGGAATTAAGAGAGTCGAATAAAACGGGTTTCTACTTGAGGCCTAAAAGGTGCAGCACAGCACGATCAACAAAACCTGTTATTCCAAGAATAGAAAAAGAGCCTGGAATTCAACTTCGACTTGGATTGTCAAAGCCATGCTAGAAAAATAACATGCCTGGTAGAATCCAGTGAATGGACATTGCCAAACTGCATGATTGAAATAAATCATGAAATTGTCTCCAAAATTCCGTGTGCTGAACTAAGCAGCTCTATTTTGAGTGACAGCCAATAACTCATACTGAAATTACCAAGAAATATCTGATCATCCTCAAACCCATAACGTGGTTATTATTAAAATGTCATAATCACTCGTAAAACCATATGTATCCAAGAGCAACGACTGACAACTATATTGTATTGCAAATAGTCCAAAACAATAGAAACGAAACCAGTTATAGAAAAGCCCCCACAAGAGTTAAAAAAAAAAACGACATGAACCGATAACCAAAATACAAGCAAAGAAAAGCCCATGGGCATGGCCCGTGAAATGGAATGGTTCCAGTGAGACACCAACAAAGACTAGTAAAATCGAAAACACAAACAGAAGACAAAAAAAAAATCAATAACCGATAAATCATAAAAATGTTATTATCTTAAAAAAAAAAAAAAGAATCACACAATACCAACAATGTACAATACACTAAATTGCAATTCCCCAATATTAGGTAATTCAAGTTTGAATGATGAATACCGGATATAATGACCCTTTAAATATCCCCATTAAAAATATGAAAATTTTATCAACAACTGCAAATAAAGCATGTATTTAATACTATAAAACATATGAATCTCACAAAATAATATGTGGAAAACATTTCCCCCAAAATGCAAATAGACTTTACTGTGCTCTGGCGGATAATCCTAATAGACTGCACCAAGAAACATAACAAATGAGAACTATGTTAATAGCGTGCCCCTCACCAGATCTTATTGGAGGATAAACCAGAAAACATAATATGGAAGTACTAAGTGTAAATGTAACAAAAAACTACTTATTAACGCTCTTACATCTGAGAAAAATCATATATTTTTTAATATTAAAAATAATAAGAAATTCAATACTTTAAAATATTATAATACAATTCTCAAAAAAAACAAAATCTTACGATACATTCCACCCCACAAATATACCAAAAATCATTTTGGAATGCAGCCTGATTGGAATCCTGTTTTTTTGACAAAGCTAGATAACCACTTAAGGAAGCTAGATATCATACCATTCACCTAATAGGTCCCTTGTTTCAGACAAGAATACTACACAAGTTGCGATAAACTATTTTTACTGATAAAATTCAGCCAGGACACACTGGACACAAAGTAAATTCCTGTTCAAGACATGAAAATCAAGGACATTGATAAATTTTGGAATGATTTATATCCAATTATGTTACATATTTATTTATAAAATTGATACAAAAAAGATGCTTTTTTTAGTTTTTTTTGTTGGAACATGTTGTAGTATTGTCATGAAAACCAGTTGAAATAACTAAAATAATAACTTAATAGAAGTAGAGATGGAACTGTAAGAAGAACAGATCAAGGACACGTAAAAGCCTGGAACTATTTCAGAAAACTGTGAAACGTAATATCATGGAAAAAAGAAAAAATTGCAGAACAAAGCAATTCTACACCAACCATAGTAAATAACTAAGGTAAAAACCTCTAAATAATTCCTCAATAAGAACTTTAATAATGTAAATAGTAAAGTGTAAGCTACTGGTTTTGGAATAACTGAGAAAGATTTTAAAAATGCTGGTTTTGTGAAGTTGTTAAATAAAAGAAAAAAAAAGGACAAAACTCTTTGCTCAAAAACAAGTACTTGAGTTTATCCATCATAGTAGTTTAGAAGAGTGATTGAGTTTCTTCCAAATCTGCTCAGCTTAGAAAACTCCTGAAAATTATTCCCATGGGATGATTTGAATAATCTCAGATCCAGCTCTTAAAAATCAGGCCGTGAGAAAGGGTAGTTTGACACATCATAGGAAGCGTGAAACACAAATAACCAACAAAGCCAATTCCCTCTGTTACCATACAGCCAATGCACAAAAATCTACAACGACACTAACAGAACAGTCCAAAATTACGACATATAGTGAATTTGGGCAATCAATGAAAACGTATTACTATCGACTCAGAATGACCTGTCCCCAATTTTCTTATGTCCCAACAAGCTGTAAATTCTCTGTAGATAAATCCGAATCAAACAAAAAAATCAAAATAGAAAAGTAGTCATGAATGTGTCCATAATAAAAATTATAAAAAATACATGTTATTTAGTTTTTCTAAATGTACAGTATAGAATTAAGTCAATAAACAGACATAATTTTATCCGTTTGTGTAGTAAATAGAAATTGTTCATTTGAAGATGTATACCTATTTCACATCCTTTCATTAGGCATTTTTTTACTATTTAAAAAAACCCACAGTCAGTGATTATCCAAGTGATTTACTTTTTTCAATTTATTCATTGTTATTGAATTGAAAATATATATTTACATTTAGACAATAAAAAAGACAAACCTTAAAAAAAAAACAGAGATCATAGAAAAAACAAAAGATAATGCTAGGGGTATACACTAGGGTGCAACATGTGTAAGATAATCACCTTATAATTCGAAAAATTGTAAGCAACGTGTTTGGTTATGGTTCGTACTGTGTACTATGGTTACCAACCGAAAAAAAAAGGAACAAATTACTACGTCACATAACATAAAGAAATAAGAACAACAATAATCAAACCAGAACACAAAATAAATATCCGTCACAAGCACAGATACAAATAAATATAGCGTTATCAGTTATGTAGTATTTAGGTAAACATGTTAATTGCATAAAGTTGCTAAAACAAAAATGTCAAACCCCAAAAACAATAATTTGCGTAATCGTTGATACTGTATAAAAAGAATAAAGAAATCATATAATTATTAATTATTAATGTTTGTACTCTTCATCATGAGCCAATGAGTGATTTACCTACCTTGTCTTTTGTAAAATGTTTGATTAAAAATAATTAACAACCATCCAGAAAGCAGCAGGAATTCAAGGGCTGCGTCTCTTTAATACATAAAAAATGGATCAGTACAACTAAACACTAAACACGTAGAATCTCTAAACGAGCATAAATAAATTTCACTATAAGACATAACCAACAATGCTTGTAAGGATAATCGCCAAGAGCCGGCATGTTTACTAATTTCAAAGTTAGTGGAGGATTGTCCTTTGAGAACGCAATACTTGAAAGAGACCTCAAAAACATTTGCGAAAAAAAGCTATACAACACACAAAGCGTAACTTCTCCTTTCAAAGCGGGCCTTAGCACGTACGAACCGTAAGTTTAAATAATTCCAGGCTTAACTGATTTTAGAAAAAATTTAAATGTTACAAAGATAGCAATGATGTGCTGATAATCAGAAGTCTCACACTAAGCGCAAATCCACAAATATATCAACACCAAAACCAGATTGATAGACAATAAAAAAAAAAGGAAAACAAAATAAAAAAAAACCTAATGAAAAACTGGTAACATTAATGAAGACATAAAAAAAAAAAAGAACACAAGACACAAAAAGCTGCCTTGCACAAAGTTTAGGGAGCCCGCCCGCACATCCATCTACAGAACCTTACATTAACCTAATTCTGTTTTATCAGTGTTCTACAAACCATATATAGATGCGTATGCGTCGTAAGCATAGACTGTAAAAAAAGACAGATATGAGATGAACCGCGGTGACAAGTGCGTGCCGAACACGATTGTGAGAAACAGTATGGTTCGATTTTTTTAGCTGAGAAGAAAAACCACAAAAACCCATTTCACAATTCATCACATCACACACAAAAACAACACCCCTCATCCACCGATTGCATCATCCTCACACAACACCCAAACTAGATATACCCAGATGCAACATATGAACACGTCAAAAAAAATATTTTCAACAAGAGAATTGAAAAATGAAACTAACGTAAGCTACTTTGAAGAGGTGGCAACACCAGCCGGGACTGCGAAAAAAGGAGCAGCGTGGGGCCGGAAAAAAAAAGCAGGGGACAGGGCAGAAAAGAAAGGAAGAAAAAGGGCGATAAACCGAGGCAAACAAAAACCCCAACAAACCGTCAAGTTCGGATGGGGCGGAAAAAAAAAAGAAGGGCGGGCAATCAGAGGCAGAAAGATAAAGAGGGGGCGCAAAAAACAGGAAACTAGAACGCGGAAAAGAAGGAAAAGCAACAAACGGGGGAAGGGCAGAACGAGGAAAACCAAAAAAGAAAAAAAAGGGGCCCGCAAACCAACCAGGGCTGCCAGGGGAAAAAATGCAGCAAATGAAAATAAAAAAAAAGAAAAAACAGGAAAAAGAAAAAAAAAAAAAAAAAAAAAAGCAAAAAAAAAAAACCAGAAAAGAAAAAAAAAGAAAAGGACGGAAACCGGAACAACACAGGTCAAAAAGTGCTTAAAGAGAAAAAAAAAAAAAGCGAGGGCAAGCGATGCGGCTTCGGCCTAAAAATAGAAAGGCCACTTCGGAGGGGGGCAAACAGAAAACAAGGGCCAACCAAAAAGCAAAAAAACCAAGAAAATGAAGAGGAGCACGAAGTCAAAAGGAACAAAAAAAAAACCGACAAACAAAAGAAAAGAAAAGACGCCCCGAAGAGGGCAGACAGGACGCCATAAGGAAAAAAGACACAAACACTCTGCGGACACAAGGGGGACAAGGCAAAAGCAACCAGGAAAAAAAAAAAGCAAACGGCGAAAAAGTCGGGAAAAACTAATAAACAAAAAAAGAGAAAGCGGCGAAAAAACTAAACAAAGAAAAGGGAAAAACAGAGAGCCCGGTGGTTGAAGGGGATGTGGAAGGAGGAGTATTGGGGAAAGGCAACCAAGCAAAAATCGAAAAAACTCTGGAGGAAAAAGGCCCCAAGCAAGAGGGAAAAGGAAAGGGTGGAATGTGAGTGGTCAGGTATCTACTAATTTTATTTGTGTACTGTGATTTTTTTTTGTTAATTACCTTCCCAAAAACCCATACCAAAAAAAAAAAACAAATCATTCTACTATCTTAACAAAAAACAAAAACAAACGAAAAAAAAAAAAATAAGAAAAAACTAACTAAAAAAAAAAAAAAAACAAAAAAAACACCCCAATACCCAAGCAACCAGCCCCATACCAGCCAAAAACACCACAAGAATGCATATATTAAGCATCTTATCTATTCACATTTAAAATTGAAGCATTCAATGAAACACTTTTTTATGTGTTTGTAAGTATCAACTTTGCAATTATATATAAAAAAACAACACAACAACTTTAACAAAACGGACAAACACGTGACATTTAACAACCGGACAGACTAAAGGACGATATCCACAAAAAAACAGTTATTTATTGTCAATACACACATCTAAACATACTCAGCCACAATTAAGATCTACCTTAGCCATTAGAATGTATTAATGAATCAATAAAAAAAAAAAAATGGTCCCAAAATGGAGCAATAAACAGGGTTTAAAATCAGCAAAAATGGCAATTTTACAATGCCATTTAAAAAAAAAAGAAGTGCAAATATTATAAAAAAAGCAATTATTTATATCAATGGAAAGATTAAATGATTATCAGAAAAAAATATTTAATGGAATCCACCAAAAAACAAAATACGAAAACCAAAAAAAAAAAAAAAAAAAGAAAAAGAAAAAAAAAAAAAAAAATAAAAAAAAAAAAAAAAAAAAAAAAAAAAAAAAAAAAAAAAAAAAAAAAAAAAAAAAAAAAAAAAAAAAAAAAAAAAAAAAGGAAAAAAAGAATAAAAACTGTGTCAAACAAAAAAAACTTTCAAAACTTTAAAAATTTGGACCAGAAAAAAAAAACCATGGAGTTTCTCCTGCCAGAATAAAAACTATATCAAAAAAATCCATCACTTCTAAAATCATTCAAAAATAATAGATTCAAAAGGAAAAAAAAAAGCATTGCAAGTTGAGTCAAATATACCAGTTTTTTGGATATACTGTAAGTTAGGCTACAGGACCGTAAAAGGGTTTTAATCAAACCAATAACGGGTGCAATAAAAAAAATTCATAAAAATCATAAAAACTAACGAACTACAAGACTAGTATAAAATATACATAGGAAGATGGTATAGTATAAATAATATGAGAACTAAAATTAATATTGAATGGTAAAATGAACCAAATATAATTTAAAATGTTTACAAACTAAAAAATACACTAATTATTATTTAATAATACTAAAGAAGTATATAATAGATCTAAACTAAAAAACCATAATTAAAAAAATTTATTTCAAAAACAAAAAAAAAATTAAATAAAATCAAATTTAGGTTATTAAATAATTAAAAATATATAAAAACTTTAAAAATGGATGGCCGGAAAATAAAACAACAAAAACAATTGGAAAGGGCAATATTATTCAAAACAAAAAAAAAGAAAAAAAAAAAAAAAAAAAAAAAAAAAAAATAAGACAAAAATTAAAATATAGGAACTAATATGAGAGAAAACACATGGAAAATAAAAATTTATACATTAAAATTAACTTGAAGAATTTAAAAATAGTGAAAACATAAGTAAAAAAAAAAATTATTACTTCTAAAAAAAAAAATGCTAAATAAACAAAAACTCAATAAAAGGCTGGGAGTTAACTAAAAATTAATTCAAATCTTGCTGACAAATAAGTATATTATGGTCATAAAGTATTGATTCATAGAAAAGTAAATTGAAAAAAAATAATAAACGAAATATATCTAGAGGTATCTTTAAATACTCTTTTTTTACTAATAACTTTAATTTTACATTTTTTAAACAAAAACAACAAAAAAAACAAAAAAAAAAAACAAAAACAAAAAAAACACAAACAAAAACACAACCGAAATGAAAAACCAAAAAAGTTTGAAGAACACAAATGTAACAGAAAAATTGAATGAAATAAAAAGGAATGAAAACCAATAAATTTACAACATCACATAAACCAATTAAATATAAAATTTGCAAATAAATAAGATATTCACAATAGAAAATAAAAAATTGTTAAACGACAAAACTACACAAATGTTAGAAAAGAGAAAAAGACATTATTGAATGAAATCAATGAAAAAATAAAGGACAAAAAATAATGAGCTAAACAAGATAATTATGATTTCATAAAAAAGATAAAGACTAGAAAAAAGTACTACCACAAAAATTCCAAAAACAGTTAAAATAGGGACCCACAAAATGATAGCAATAAATAAAAAAGAAAAAAATCCGATGAAAGTTAAAAAATTGTAACAATATCAAAGAGAATCGACCAAAAAATCTTAAATTGATGACTAAATTATTTCAAAAATAATTAGAGTCACTAATTAAGCAAAAACAAAAAAAATCCGAAATTGGGTATAAAAAACGATGAGCCCTCTTCAAAAAAGAAAAAAAAAAAAAATCAAAAGATGGCATTGATCTCACGAAAAAATCAAAAAAGATCAAGATGTGGCAGAATGATCAACCAAATTTAAAATTCTCCCCAAATAAGACAGATGCTGTGAGCGAACAATAAATTGAAAATGCAAAATATCAGAAAAAAAAAAAATAAAATTTTCAATCGAAAAAGAAAAAAGAAAAAAGAAAAAACTGCAAAGGAGTAAAAAGATTTAAACAATAAATATCATAACATCTACAGTGCATCAATCTATCCAAAGAATTCATAAGAAGCATGGAACATCTCTATGCGTAAGGGTCAAGGCCGAAAACCATACTGGATGCCTGTGATCTTCGGGCCCTTGAGACGGCACTGCAATCACATACAGGAATGCTACTGTAATTGAAATCACAACATGGGCTCAGGAATCTATCCAGAAAACATTGTCGGTGAACACAATCCACCGTGCCATTCACCTTGCCGGCTAAAACTCTATAAAAAAAAAGAAGGCCGATCTAAACATGATCCAGAAGCGCAGGCGTTTTCTCTGGCCAAGGCTTATTAAATGGACTGTGGCAAAGTGGAAAACTGTTCTGTGGTCAGACGAATCAAAATTTGAATATCTTTTCGGAAAACTGGGACGCCATGTCATCCGGACTAAAGAGGACAAGGACAACCCAAGTTGTTATCAGCATTCAGTTCAGAAGCCTGCATCTCTGATGGTATGGGGTTTGCATGAGTGCGTGGGCATGGCAGCTTACACATCTGAAATGGCCAGCCTGCAGTCCAGATCTTTCACCCATAGAAAACATTTGCGCATCATAAAGAGGAAGATGCGACAAAGAAGACCTAAGACAGTTGAGCAACTAGAAGCCTGTATTAGACAAGAATGGGACAAAATTCCTATTCCTAAACTTGAGCAACTTGTCTCATCAGTCCCCAGACGTTTGCAGACTGTTATAAAAAGAAGAGGGGATGCCACACAGTGGTAAACATGGCCTTGTCCCAACTTTTTTGAGATGTGTTGATGCCATGAAATTTAAAATCAACTTATTTTTCCCTTAAAATGATACATTTTCTCAGTTTAAACATTTAATATGTCATCTATGTTGTATTCTGAATAAAATATTGAAATTTAAATCTTCCACATCATTGCATTCTGTTTTTATTCACAATTTGTACAGTGTCCCAACTTTTTTGTATTACGTCTTTCCGTGGTTGAACACTGAGGGGGTAAACATGCTACTGACACTGCCCCACTGCCGTTTTGCGGCGAGAAGACGTACAAGAAGCTGAGCTTGTGACACACTGTCTAAAGAGCTCATTGCAGCCACTGATTATATATTGATCATCCAAAGCATCACTGAAATATTAACATTTTTTGTTTATTTAAATTAAAATGGATAAACCATGTTACACGTCTTCCAAGCCACTTGCATGTCCATAAGGGCGGCACTTTTATTAATTTACTTTTATTAATTTACCATAGGCACAATTTCTCTCAGAGACAACGAGAGATAAATACTTCAACATATGCTGATAACGGTATGTAACTGTCTTAATTTATTTCTTAATATTTCTCTTGTGGCCCCTATACATAGTGAATGCGTAGTCGACATAAATGTTTTTAAATCAATGAGAAGTAAGCTAATCTATCTAATCTTTAATTATCCTTGTGGTGATGTGCTGAAATTGTGGGGCAAATAATAATTTAATACATAAATTGGAAATGCTGAATCCTCTTGATATCAATAACTGATAGACGATATCTCTGGATACACAATATCACAGTCTATTGGCGCAAACCAGGATGGGAGTTTATCGCACATATTTCACATGTAACCACCAAACTTTTTTTCTTATGAGTGTGAAAGAGACTAAAAATACTCTGATTTTGGTCATACAGATAAGTGTTATACACATTCAAAACTGTTAAATGTCTACTTTTATTTGTGTACACTCAAAATAAAAATGAATTGTTTTGCCTTTTGCAAAATAAAGAAAACTAACACGATGCTCTTTCTGCTGTCTCTCTCTTAGTGAAGTCCAGTCTGAAACACATCTGAAACACATCCCTCACATACATGCTGTTCACATATTATTGTAGCAGAATTACTGCTGAATACAGTGTAATCAGGCTTTAGCCATGAAAATGTTATACGTAACAGAAATGTCAAGGCATGTCAAAACACCTCTAGGGCCCAGAAAACAGCGTTAAGGTTAAAACACAAAATGGTTTTAAATTCCAATATTTAAGAGGCAGATTGGAGACATTTTGAGGCATAAAAAATAATAACTTTCATTTATAATGCCATGGTTTATCCAGTAGATGCCTGTATTGCTTTTAATAAATATATATGAATCTACTAGGTTTTTTTAAAATGTGAAGTTTAAAAAAAGTAATAACTCACATCCAAATATTTTAAATTATATTCTTGTAAGCACATAAGTGAATATTAATGATTACAATGAAATACTGAATTTAACTCAAAAGTTTGAACTAGTGTTAAAAAGGAAAACTGCATTCAACAAAGATTTTTTTCCTTATATGTACAGTATATGCATATGAATTCATATTGAATCAAGATAAAGATCGATATTTGTGTCAATACACAGTATATTACCAACCGTTGTGTAGTATGGTTATTAATAATTAATATACACATGACAAGTTCTGACAAATCAGAATGTGATATTTGTCCTTGATTGTCAGTTATTTTTCATTGCCATGGTAAAATAGTTCCAATACCTTGCAGCATTTATGTCATGTTTTCACTTGTAACTTCATAAAACATGCTTTATGGAACTGGCACATCATTATTTACAACATATTCTCATGTTTAAAAAGAGTCCAAAATCAACATAATCCATTGCGTTGATCAGAAGATATTCCTCATTGAGTTACGGCACTTAAAACTCCACAGGCGCTAAGTAAAATTTGATGTACCTTTCACGTGGCATTTTCACTTGTAACTTAATGAAACACAAAGGCCCTGATATACTTCAAGTAAAATCAAAGAACAAATTGATGTGACATCATTTTGCACAAAATCAGGCCAAAATCAAGTTCTTTTGGAGTTTGTTTTGGGAGTTTGAAAAAGCTTGCCAAAGCAAACTATCTGGAAATATTCGCTCTGTGCTGGTAAACACCTTTTTTTTTTTTTTTTTACTATAATTGGTCCATGGTAGGTAGGTGTGTGCAGAGACTCTGCCTTTTTTCATGTGAAAATCTTGTAAATTTAATATAGATTTATCTTTGTTAAAGCTGTATTTTGTTGTTTTTATTAACAAAACAGACAACGGCGGGTATTTATAGCTTGCTGTCACTTTAAAGATCCCATGTATGCACAGATCCAATATAATACTGATTTCTTTCTCAACTTGCTCACTTAAGACATAACCGAATGTGTTTATGAGAATACTTGCTGAGATGGGTATTTTGACTGACATAATTTGTATACATGTATCCATCCAAGTGCATGGGGATACGAAAGATAAATTGAATGAATGGTTTTAAAGTTTGGAATATGTAAACTAGCAAGACAAACAAATGCAAATGATAACCTTTCACTCTATTGTGGTTAAATTTGCAATTGATCTGTGAATCACATGCGTGCCGAACCATGGGGCCTGGTCCATACAGATCACGGATCAACCCCTACTGTCCAGTGAGTGGAACTTAAATGCCTCTCATTGGCTATTGTGTTCAAGAAATCAATAGACATGTGTGTGATTGACTACATTGCTAAACACTGGAAAATCATGTGGGAAATAGAAACCTTTGACACTCTCCAAAGCACAAACACAAATATGCACTTGTACGTTTGCTAAATATGTTTTGCCAAATTTAATGGGGTCCTTTTTTTTCTGGGTCGCTAAGCGGTCGTTTACCTTACTTATTGGTTAAGTCCACCTCTTATTACAGCATATTTGATTATTTTAAGACCATTCACCTCATTATCTCCAGCTGACAGTTTGGACTCTTCAGTCCATCAGAAAGAAGCTTCACTCCAGAATCCTGGAGGTTATTGCTACTCAGGTCCATCTCTCTCAGGAAGGAGTTTGAGGATTGTAAAACTGAAGACAAATGTTCACAGGACTGTGCAGTGAGATTACAGCTGTGTAGCCTGTGTAGAGAACAAAACAAATAGCAGCAATAATGCTAATAATAATATTAAGAATTTTAATTATAATATTAAATCGTTTAACATATGATCATGCCCTTCTGTTTTTAAACTCAATGATATTATCACACATGTCAGTCTGTAATTAATCTGATCGAATGCCTTTACAACAGAGCCTTGAAAATTTTAGATAGAAAGCTAATAAGATACCATCACAGTCAGATCTCAAGTAAATACAATATTGATAAGCTTTGCTCAATTATCCTTTCTAAACTATGTAAAGTTTTTATTCTGAAGTTTAAATGATCTTGCCCCTCAGCACCCCCCCCCCCCCCCCCCTCTTTTTTCCCTTGTTTTTTTTTTGAGAGAGATTGCAGGGGTCCAGCAGATCCACCAGAGGGGTTTGTGGCGGAAATTGTACAATTTTACTTTTGCTCAGACTGCCCTCTCAGTGTACAATTTTGGAATTCATTACCTGATTATTTCAGATCTGCTTCAAGTGTATTAACTACGTCTTGGTTAATTCAACAACAAACTTGTACTCATGTTTTATTGTTGTTGTAACTGTAATTTATAAAAGCCCTTCTACTATGATCTGTTTAACCCCTACTGTCCCCCCAACCCCAAATAATTTTTTTCTCAGAATTATGCACTTATGCAAAAATACTTATATTAATTACTTTAAAACCATTCACCTCATAATCTCCAGCTGACAGTTTGGACTCCTCAGTCCATCAGAAAGAAGCTTCACTCCCGAATCCTGCAGGTCATTGCTACTCAGGTCCATCTCTTTCAAGAAGGAGTTTGAGGATTGTAAAACTGAAGACAAACATTTACAGGAATGAGGAGTGAGATTACAGCTGTGTAGCCTGTGTAGAGAACAAAACAAACAGCAACAGTAATGCTTATAATAATAATAAATTGTTTAACATATGATCATGCCCTTCTGTTTTTTAAACTCGGTATCACACGTCAGTCTTTAATTAATCTGATTGAATGCCTACAACAGAGCCTTGAAAATTTTAGAAATTTTAGAAGATACCATCATTAAAATGATAATTTTCAACTTAAGTAAATAAAAGATTTTTAAGCTTTGCTCACTTTGTCTTTTTTATGTAAAGCTTGTATTTAAATGTTTAAATGGTCTTGCCTCTCAACCCTTATGATTTTTTTCTTTTTTGAGAGAGAGAGAGAGAGAGAGAGAGTGCAGGGGTGCAGCAGATCTACATTCTGGTTGAAATTGTAAATGTTTATTTTGTTAAACATCTTTTGCTCAGACTGTCCTCTCAAAATCAGATTATTAAAATCTGTTGCAAATTAACTTTGGCAAATTAACTATGATACATACATTGGATGGCTGTTGTCCCAGTTTTATGTTTATTGTATCTGTCCTTATACAAATAAATCATTAAATAAATAAATTATTAAGTAACATTTATAATCTGGAGCTTGGAAAAACCTTTGACTGTAGTGATGGAAACAAAGCTAAAACAATTTTCTCTTCATAAAACATCTAAACAGTATTTATATCAGCACACACATTTTATGTATTTTTCTTAACAGTCTAGGCCAACAAGTCACCCACGTAAAATGAAGGTCAAATTACAAATGACTATCGATGTATGTAAATGAATGTAAAGGATATTCTTACAGTGCTCTTCTGGTGTTTTTGATCACTGGCAGCAGTCTCATCAGTGCTTTATCAGATCTTCTGTATTTCTGCAGTTCAAACATCTCTTGAGTCTCTTCTGATATGAGGAGCACAAACACCAGACAAGACCACTGAGCAGAGGACAGCTTCTGTGCTGAAATATTTCCTGAGCTTAGATTCTTCTGGATTTCCTCCACAAACTTATCTTTTAGTTCATTCAGACAGTGGAATAGATTAATGGTCCTCTCTATTGATTTCTCATTCTCTATTATCTTTTTGATATAGTCAGAAGTGTTTTTCATGTCCTCTGTTTTCAGTTTCAGTCCTGGCAGTACTTCTTTCAGGTCACTCTGATTG
This sequence comes from Culter alburnus, assembly GCA_028476615.1. Taxonomy (NCBI): domain Eukaryota; kingdom Metazoa; phylum Chordata; class Actinopteri; order Cypriniformes; family Xenocyprididae; genus Culter; species Culter alburnus. Next base: position 60,070 of record JAOTNS010002381.1, on the reverse strand, counting down.
GACTCCAGTGAAAGACCCAGGAGGAACCGGAGGAAAAGGTCCAGGTGTCCGTTCTCACTTTGTAAAGCCTTGTTGATTGCAGCCTTATGAAGTTTAAACAGTGGCTTTTTGGACAGTTTCCATTTCAGTTTTTCTATCCAAGATTGAAGAAATAAGTTAGCTTTCTCATCTTTGCCCATCATAAACACATAGAGAGCAGCAAGGAATTCCTGGACACTGAGATGTACAAAGCTGAAAACACTTCTTGCTGAAACAGCCTTTTCCTCCTGAAAGATCTGAGTGCATAACCCAGAGTACACAGAACCTTCGCTGACATCTAGTCCACATTCCTCAAGATCTTCTTTGTAGAAAATCAGGTTTCCTTTCTCCAGCTGTTGAAAGGCCAGTTTCCCAAGCTTTAGAATAATCTGATCAAAAGACCTTGCATTGGCTTTAGGTTCAGGAACATTGTATTTTTCTTTCAACTGTTGCTGCTGAGTAAGTAAGAAGTTTGTGTACATCCCTGTGAGAGTTGTAGGTGTTTTGTCATCGCTCTCTTGAGCTACTAGAGGCTTAAGAACAGTGAGAGAGATCCAGCAGAAGACAGGGATATGGCACATGATATACAGACTCCTGGATTTCTTAATGTGACTGATGATATTTTCAGAAACTTCAGGACTGTTTTTTTTGAAGTATTGCTCTTTCTGCTCATCATTAAATCCTCTCACCTCTGTCACCTGATCAATGTAGTCACGGGGTATCAGACTGGCTGCTGCTGGTCTGGATGTGATCCAGATGAGAGCAGAGGGAAGCAGGTGTCTCTTGATCAGGCTTGTAACTATCTTACTCACTGTTGTTTCTGTGTGAACATCTGTAATTCTGTCAGGCTCTTTAAATCTCAAAGGGAAGCGACATTCATCCAGCCCATCAAAGATGAACAAGACTTTACCATCACCTTCAGGAAGAGAAGGCAGTTCTTCAGTACCATTAAAGACGTATTCATGAAGCAGTCCCATGAGACTGAAGTTTTTTGTGATCAAATTTAGCTCACGGAACGGCAGAGGTAAAATGAAAGCTATATCCTGATTCTCTTTCCCTCAGCCCAGTCAAGGATGTATTTATTGACGGAGACTGATTTTCCCACCCCTGCAATCCCCATTGTCAGCACCTTTCTGTTTTGTTGACCCTTATGGACTTTGAAAATGTTATTGCACTGTATCGGTGTGTCTTTGGCATCAAATTGTTTGAGATTTAATTCAAACTGTCTCACCTCGTGTTCATTCACTCTTCCTCCTGTCTCATTTTCCACCACATATAAATCAGTGTAGATATCATGCAGGTACTTCTGATGACCCATCTCTGAATTACCAACCAATATCTTCTTGTAGTCCTGTTTTAATTTGTCCTTCAGTCTGAGGCTAATCTTATGAAGAGCAGCCTTACTGTGCTCTGCAGCTGAGCCTTTGAGAAACAGGAAAGAAATCAGCAAAGAGTAAGTGATCAATTTTATTAAAATTATAATACATTCTTTACATATATTCTAACATGGTATTTGATTTCTTTTACAAAAAAAATCAACTGTACTGTATATGTGTGGAAACTTGAACACTGCTTCTACTACATTCAAATTAATCACTCATTTACTCAACAGTGTTTACATGCAAAATCTTAATCACAGATTATGCTTAAGTTGACAACATGTATGGTTATGGAAATACCTTGACTCATGTAAAGTCACAATGAATACCTTGTATATCAATCATTTTACTAATTGTATTTCAAGCTAATGATATATACTTCTAAATATAGTTAGCTTGAAATAAGGTTGTTACAATTTATAATTTTAAGATACCATTGAAATTTCATACTTCTTAACACCAATTTTGATATCCCAGCAAAAAACTAGTAATAGCCTAACTAACATAAGTAAAAATGTTCTTGACTCTCAGACAGAGTGAGAGTATTGAATTGAGTTCTCTTTCATGGTTTATTGTACTTGAATAGTTTAAAAATCTCTTGCAAAAGATAAACTTTCATGAGGGCACAGCACTACAACTTCACACGTGTAACCGCTATAGAGATAATCTAAAATCTCTGCCAGTTGATAGTATATCGCTCATCCCTAAACACTTGGTTTCAATTTGAAAATTTCAGAATAACTTTTTTCTAATTCCTAATTCCAGAGTGTTCACTGAATTGTCACTATTTGTCTCAGATCGTGTTTAAGACATGCTGACCAGTCATTAAAAGTTATTGTTTCCTTCTGCTTAAATGAACCTTTGCACATGCCTTGACGATACCAAATCAATTTGGTGACAGCGCCATCTATTGTTCAACATTAATAAACAATTGTATCACACTATACAAAGTTTTGATTAAAGCTTTTAGACCAATGTAAACTGGGTGTCACTGGGGACATAACCTACACATATGTAAAAAATTACAGCACATATTAAACCTGCAGCACATACATTTATTTAATTGATTCGCAGCCTTCGTAAATTCACAATAGCATATGCTTTATTATGATTTTTGAACATAATATCGTGCAGCCTTAGAAAATGGTCTAATAATGTGTTTCATGGATTTTCGTCTGTGGTATTTTACCGGTCACTCGACGCGCAAGTTGAAATTGAGGATTTTTTAAAATCGAGTATTCAAATTTAATCAAGGAATCGTTAAAGAAAAAATACAATACAGTGCTATGGAATTAAAGGGAAGGACTTAAGGTCAATGGTTTGCTGTTTTTAAGTCAAATTAATGATTTGAATGTCCCTCCAAAACTCTCTTTCCTACTGTCACCCTAACACAGAAGAAAACCTGTTGAAGTGCTCCAGAAATTGCTCTATTAACCTCATTTCTAAACTCTCTTCTCAAGGGGGATTTTTTGCAGCATCTTTGGAAATAAATGAATTTTTTTTTATTCACAAATAAACTTTGTCTATCATAGTTTTACTGTAATTCGAGAAAATATCAATGTTACCTTATGGCAACACTGTACCACTATGGAAAAATAGGTATGTTGCCATATGCCATATTGATGAATGCAAAAGTGCAGAGGATAGAGCAAAACAAAACACTGTCACAAATTATAAATCTAAAATGAAAATTTTTACAGAGAAATGTCAGGAGGTCATATTTGTTGCCTAGTCTCTCTTTTTCTTTTTCTTTTTTTTTTTTGAGCATGTGAGCTAATTATTTTAGTTTATAAAGTTTTAAATATGGATATTTTTCTTATACAAAGGCATCACTTAGCTTCAGAAGGCCTTTATTAACCCCCTGGAGCAAAGTGGAGTACATTTATGATGGATGGATGCACTTTTTTTTGGCTTTAAAATCTTATCCCTCATTCACTGACATACAGCTAGGAAGAGCCAGGACATTTTTAATATAAGAAAGTCATATACACCTAGGATTGCTTGAGGGTGAGTAAATGGGGTAATTTACATTTTTGGGTGAATTATCCTTTCAAACATTAAAATGGGTGTGTCATCTGAATATATAAAATTGTAGTTTTATAAATGCTTACTTGAGCATTCATTTGTAAAAAGTGTAAAAAATGGTAAACTGACACAGCCTTGTGGGACACCTGTATTAAAGTTCTTTTGTTGTGAAAGACCATTATTTAATAAAAAGATAATAATAAGATGCTAATAATATCTCTTTCGAATGAGCTCCAACAGTGGCAGATGTCTTTATATTGCTTTTAGCCTGATGTGTGTGTGTGAGAGAGGATCACACACTAGAAAAAACATAAATCACACAAACACATCAGCAGAGCAAAGATTCAGTCAAACCATTACATTAGTCAATCACATTACAGTCACAGTGAATTAAACGTTACTTTGCTTGTGATTGTTTTCTAGCTGCTCAACCAGATTATTCTGGTTCATCTTCCTCAGGATCTTCACCGTTATCTTCACAGCTTCTTCTGGTCCAAAACGTGCTACCATCTTATCCACTGTGTCTAAGACATCTGCATTTTCCATTTCAGACTTGAAAATACACTCATGTTTATTTTCTAATAAGTGCCACTGAAACTCCTTCAGATCATCTTTCACCAGATTCTTCAGCAAGTTCTTGAGCAGATCTTTACAGACGCCATCACTCTTCACAACTTCATAGCTGCAGGACAAAAAAAAGATCTCAAGTAGTTTCACTCTTAAATGGGCCATGAATTGAGAAATCAACTTTTCATTGAGCTTTTGACATATAAGAGGTCATCATTCTATAAGAATATCCTGTAAGTTTCAGAACTGAAAACTTCCTTGTTAGTCCAATGAAAGCTTTATTGACACCAGACCCAGCGAATGACTGATCCTGGAAAGTGCCTTTCATATATATAGGTGAAAAGCTGCCTCCACAGAAGAAATCAATGCCTACTTCATCATTGAAACATTAGCCCCCATGGTATCTATTCCAAAACATACTAGCAATGAGTACCTTAGCAACCACCCTGATACTCTCAACCGCACAGCAACACCCTAGAATCAATCTACTACCTACCTACCGTCTGATAGACTGTATTGCCTTCAAAAACTCAAAACTTAAAGATTTTAAAACATCAATCTTTCTGGGCAGGCTTTTTCAAGCCAACGGATGGAACTCCACGTCAGAAATACACTGTAAAAAATGTTGTTGAAATGAACTGTGAAATTCTGTAAAATCATGATATCCAAATGATATCTATGATATCCAATGAAATTGATAAATTTACAGATTAATGCATTTTCTGTAGTACAGAAAGATACAATGCATTTCATGACAGTAGGTTTCCATCCAGTTTTGTGATATTATGCATGCTGTCTCAAGGCTGTTTCCATCCAGTTGGGCTTTTACTGATAAAATGGTGTGCGTGATGACGTCATCCCTAAAAAAAATGCACTGTCGCATAAGTTTTGCTATATCACTAAAAAAATTTGCCCTTGAGTCGTTTCCATTCCATGTTCTTCCGACTTTATTTTGTGTAGTAAGTAACGAAAATGCTTTGGGAAAATATATCGGATAAAAGTATACATTTTATTTAGGAAATATAGTGGAGTAAAAGTTGACAGAAATATAAAAACTCAAGTCAGATTCTCCCAAAAAATACTTTAACGAAGTATTATTACTTGTTACATTACTCCACTGATAATACAGCGAATAACTCAATGACTCTAGCATTAAGACAGTGACTTACCGCCATCTATTGATGGTTTAGTATTTAAATAATCACTTTTCACATTTTATCATTCATTTCTCTATTTAACTTTTTCATTATTATTTAAACATTATTAATTTGTAAAGGTAATTATAAAGATTAAAAAATGAACTTGAAAGTCAATTTAGGGGGCAAATATTATCCTTTAATGAAAAAAGGTTAAATGGAATTATCAATTTTTCTTTTATGCAAAAAATCATTAGGTTAATAAGTAAAGATTATGTTCCATGAAGATATTTTGTGAATTTTCTACCATAATATATTTTGTAAGTATATGCGTTGCTAAGGCACGTTTGCATGTATCATTTAAAGAGCCAATAGTAACTGAAACAATGTAGGTAGAACAATAATTCTTTTTGCATATGATATATGATACTTTACATGTTTAGATCATGCCTCCAACATGTTTTCACTCTCTAACGAGTCTGCACAAATTGAGTTTACAACAAAAACAGTGCACAGGCGCTAGCTGTAACAAATATGTAGATATGTAGTGGCATTTTTTGCTCATCATAGTTTTGCACTTGCACAGATCATAGATCAGGGCACATCACCATTTACAGCAGATTCTTACGATTAAAATGAGCTCAAAAACAACATAATCCATTGTGTCAATCACAAGATATTACGGAATGATGTAACATATTGGCAAAAAATATGTCTCTCGTCTTTCCAGGATGCAATGTGTTATCCAATGTTCCCGGAACTGTCCATGCTCATTTTCCAAAATGGAATAACACAAAATATGTATCATTTTCAAGCTTAGAAACTCTGCTTTTTAATGCATCTAACCATTTTGAACTCACCAGAGGTGCCCTCTTTCTTATTTGCAATTTATATTGAGCCTCTGGCCCAGGCAATACGAGCAAACAATACAAATGGAGGCATTACTGTTAATAAAGTAGAACACAAGATGACATTTTATGCTGACGATGTGTTAGTTTATCTTTCTAATCCAGACATATCACTTCTTAAGCTATTTGATTTTCTTGAAGAGTATGGACGGTTCTCGGGGTATAAATTAAACATAAAAAAAAAACTCAAATGTTGTTATTAGCAGCATCCAATAGCCATATAGAGGCTAGACACTCATTCACACTTGGTCATCTTATGACCAAGATCATAATTTTAACTTGATTTGGATTTTATTAAAGCATATGAAAACGTGATTAGACCAATGCAATACGGTCAACAGAAAGTTGGCTCCCGCTACTCGCCCCTTCCAACACTAACAAAGAATCTGACCAAGGAAATAAAGAAAATGGAAGTGATCACTTGTGCCCACGTGACCATGAATATAAAGATATAATAAAGAATTAACAGTTGTCATTTGGTTTCAATCCAATAAAAGAAAGATTAAATATTAATTGGAATCAAAAATCAATTAAGTATTATGGGTGTATAGATAACACAAGATTTAACAAAGTTATAGAAAAAGAACTATAATATAATCAATGGAAAAATAAAAGAAGATCTTAAGCGTTGGCGTTCTCCAAAATACCTGGATGTTAGTTCAAGAACTGAAAGTATAAATATGAATTTGGAGTGAGAGATGCAGGGGGAGTGGCTTTATTGCTTCAGATACATGTCACTTTACTAACAGCTGATTGGTCGAGTTTTGGTTTGCAATTTCTAACCCAGAAAAAAACCCTGTTCCGGAGCAGGTTAGCCGTATAGTGCAAGTTACCATAGCAATGAAATGCATAGCAATGCAAGTCATGATTAAGTGAAGAATTTTTCATCACTGGCATTAGCACAGTTACAGCTTAATGAGAACAGCATAGATTTATTTTATGAAGCCAACCACAGCCTAAACTACGGTGAGAGCTCAACACGCTGCAAATGAAGAAAACACATGCAAATAAAGAAAACATCTTCATCAGTTTGACAATTCGCTGCAAATTCCACAACACTTACAAATAGTGAAACGCGCTGCAAATAAAGAAAACATCTTCATCAGTTTGACAACACATGCGCTGCAAATTCCACAACACTTACAAATAGTGAAACGCGCTGCAAATAGGATTGCTCATAATCAGAATGTTAACAAACAAAACGAAAAACTCACCTTTCAGGTGCACACCACCTAAGAGTAAACATGAACAATCCCAGCCAGCGGTCCCAGACAGGTACGTCAATGTGTTCCCTATAACATTTTCGTTGTGGTCTGTGCCAGTCTCGGCGCCAGGACAAACGATTTGGGGGATATTATTTTGCGTTAAAATATTATTAATAAATGATTAATAAATAATATATATTTTTTAATAATTTACTTGATTTTATGTCTCAAATCCCAGTCAATTACTCACTGCAGAAAGTGAAAGTAAAAATTCAGCGATGAGAGCTCTACTTCAACATGTTCTGATAACTATTTAACCTTAATTTATTTCTTAATTTCTCTTGTGGCCCATACATATGAAAAAAATGAGAAGAGATATGTGTTAACTTAAAAAAAAAAAAAAAAGTAACACCTATATCTCTTTTAATTTTTTTTCAATACGTATGGGCCACAATAGAAATATTAAGAAATAAATTAAGGTTAAATAGTGTTGTCAGAACATGTTGAAGTAGAGCTCTCATCGCTGAGTTTACTTTCACTTTAGCTGAGTTTTTCTAATTAGCTAATCTCATCGCGTCGGTTATGCATGATGCACTATAAATTATTGCGGGGCAAATTAAATTATTATTTTAATTCTAAAAGTAGCCTAATCATTATCGTCACCGTCATCATCATCATTCAGATCAGAAGGACTTGAGATCGCTGGGCCTGGTATGTGCTATTTGCAGCGCGTTTCACTATTTGTAAGTGTTGTGGAATTTGCAGCGCATGTGTTGTCAAACTGACGAAGATGTTTTCTTTATTTGCAGCGCGTTTCACTTTGTAAGTGTTGTGGAATTTGCAGCGCATGTGTTGTCAAACTGACGAAGATGTTTTCTTTATTTGCATGTGTTTTCTTCATTTGCAGCGCGTTGAGCTCTCTCGGCCACCGTACTAAACACAAGGTCTACACTTCAGCATAATGGTAACCTCAAAAGTCGGCATAAACTCTTTTAAATGTCAAATATAACTGAACATCAAACTTTAACAGGCATTTCCCTTTACTAAAAACACATAAAACAGCACTTAATTTCAACATTTTCTCTTCTGATCTATCCCTATGCAAAGCATGCTGGGAACTAGAAATCCACTGCCCAGGTTCAAACAATGCAACATAAATTATTCATGTTGTCCCAACACAAACAGTTATGTTAACTTAACATTTTACAAATTTCATTTCATTTGACATAATACAATTGAGTGCAAATGACAATTAAGTAAAAAACTAAAGATATGTGTACTAAACTCAACAAACAGCTAGTATCATTTTTTAGTTTTTTCTATCATTTTTTAGATTTTCTTCAATGATGCATCATATTATGAGAGTTAGGCAGCAAAGTTACGTTATGGGAGTTACGGGAAACTTGATACGTGCTTCTGACCACTGGTGATTTCGCAAAGGTTTCAAAGCTTCACAAAGCAGTACTTCAAAAGCACCCATCACTAGTGCCAGGGCTGCTAAATCTGAGGCATTTAGCGTGAGGCTTACGCCATTGATACTGTTCTCCCACCACACAACCATTTTCTCTCGCAGTGAAAAATCATGAAGCAAAGAGGAGACTGAAACCAACAGACAAGACAGAGCAGGATACTTTTGATATGAAACAAATTCTCAGCTTTCAAATTGTCAATTTTCTTACAAAATTCAAACAATAAATACTGTTTCGATGCTCTTAAATGTGACGTGACAGATCAAGTGGCACGTGAACCAAACATCAGAAAATATGTTGAAAGATACAGTACAACGTACCAAAATGTATCATGTCTCTTGTAATCAATCAATCAGTGTTTCAACCAAAGAAAGAGGTCAATAATACAGCTTGTAATCAATATATGTCACGTAATGTTACATTTACCTCAGGAAAGCCATTTAATGACCATCATGTTAGTTAGCTAGAAAAACAAACTAGGTGTAATGGTTTTTATACTGAGCTAATGATATTTTCTATCCCCTACTCTTAATCCCATCTCAGCCAGTTGGGATTCCCTCATAATGTAACAAATTCTGACTACACCTACATTATGAGGCCGTTTTTCTTTTGTCCCTATAAGTATGTTAAACCAGTACACATACACATTTTTTATAGACACAGATGACTACAAAAAGCATGCTTCAAAAAAAAAAGTAACTTTACACATAAAGTTACAACACAGAACAAAGACCTAAAGAGACCTGAGTGATATAAGAGAGAGATGCAATCAATGGGGCTGCCTGTTTTAAATCTTACAAAACTTACCTGCTCTCTGTAATTTCTCTTGAGTTCTGAAGGACACAGTTTGAGAGCAGTTCTTTCCTGGTTAAGACCACACCTCTAAATCCAGCCCCATTTCTTCTTATTGACTAGCAGTGAATTGTATGTTTGTGTCCTATGGAATGCCAAACCTGCCAAAATTAAAAAAAATAAATATATAAATAAATACAAGGACAAAAAAATTAAAAAAAAAAAAAAAATATATATATATATATATATTATATATATATATTTTTCCCCCTTATGTATATTTTTTTCCACATTTTTTTTTAAATATTTTTATTTAAATATTTATTCATTTTAACTTTTATTTATTTCCACATGTATTTATTTCATATTTGTTTGTTTCCACATTTATTCATTTCTACATTTCTTTATATTTACATTTATGTATTTCTACATTTCTTTGTCTGTAGGGTAATGAGGAGGGAGTGGTTTAGCTCAGACATAGCAATCGAGCTCAGTGCGACGCATTGAGGCCACAGTGACTCCTTGTGGTGTGTCCGAAATAAAAGAAGTGTAGCCTTTATTCAATTACACAGTGTAACTGCACGGCCATTGGTTTGTGGAATTAAAGTAAACGAACCAATGACGACGCGGCAGAGCCGTGCAAGCCGATGGTTGAGTGAGCCCGGCAGGGTATCTGGCAATATAAGCGGCTGTCTCACCAGCAAAATCAATTTATTTCGACTGAAGCAACAGCATGAGGTGTCTTGCGAGTAGCATGGCTAAGTACGCAGTACTCGTTCCGTAGCTAAGGGAGCAGAGATTACGTTAGTAACTGAGTACGCTCCCTTTCGATACTACACTCGTACTGCGTCATTTGTCATATTTATATATAAGACAAGATGCATATGGGGACAGTTCAGTCACACTGTGCTATGCAGGGGGACGACCGAGCATCCAGGCAGAGCACTTGAAAAAGGGCTCGCAACAGATACCCATAGGACAGGATAGCCCAGACAATGGGGATTGAAACACTGTAGTCATCCTCCCAAGCCCATAAGCCAAGGCACCAGCAGGGCCTAGGGTGCATACAGGGGGCACAGGATCTAGTTACACCCAGACATGGGGGTCGTAATGGAAAACTATAAGGCTGTGTCTGAAGCGCAGGAATGTCTAGATTATAAAACCTGACAAATGTGGATGGCGAGGTCCAGCCAGTCGCCGCACAGATGTCGGCGATAGAAACACCACAGTACCATGCCCACGAGGAGGCCATGTCTCTCGTGGAATGTGCTCTCACACCTAAATGGCATTGAAGGACCTAAAGAGGAGTAAGCGAGTGCTATAGCGTCGACTATCCATCTGGAAAGCCTGGGCTTCATGACCAGAAGACCTTTCGTGTGGCCACCGAAGCAGACAAACAGCTGTTCTGCCTGACAAAAACAGGAGGAACGGTCAATGTAAGTCCTCAGGGCCCTGACAGGACAGAGTAGGTTCAACTCCTGTTCATCCTGGGAAGGAGGAAGAGCGGAGAAAATGACCATCTGCACCCTAAAAGGGGTGGATAGGACCTTCGGGACATATCTGTGTTTTGGTTTCAAGATGACTTTAGAGTCGTTAGGCCTGAATTCAAGAAAAGAGAGGCTCACTGTAAATCTCCCACAAGCTTAACCGATTCTAAGCTAGCAGTAGGGCGGTTTTCAGCGACAGAGGTTGTAAGTCGGCAGCCTGGATTGGTTCAAAGGGAGGGCCTTTAAATGTGCTAAAGAGGATGTTTTGTTTTATACATTTTTGCAATATTACTTGAAACTGTCTTTACTAACTGATAAAAGACTATTTATTAGGTGCACTGAAAGTAATAATATTAATATACATCATCTGTGCACGAGGTAGGGCCTTAAAAACATCAGCCAATTGATTGGCCCTCTGGCTTGTCAATCACTGCCGTGACGTTCCTTGTGAGAGACGTGCGCGGCTGCGCGCTCCAGTAACATTCCACACTCCACAGGCGCCACATGCAATGTTTTTGTCAGGAGACAGGAGTAACAACTGCAGATTATGAGTTACCTGCGGTGAGTCCCGACATAATGAATCCACTAAGTGTGTGCGCGGCTTTAAGGCTTAACGATTGTAAGGCCGATTATAAATGTAAATTGATACTTATGACTGATCGCACTTAAACGCATCCAGTCAGAGCCAGTTGCTTTCAGTCTGCGATTACAGTTGGTGTTCAAATTCCATGTGAAAGTATATAAATCTGCTTCAGGAGCAGGAAACAATCGCTGTATGTTGAGCTCAGTCAGAATGTTTTAGCTAGTCGTTAAATGTGTGCCCGGCTTAATAACACAGCGAATGCCGGTGTTAAACACTCTCGTGCACAAGTTTTGGGAGGCGTTCCCTCTAAATGAGCTGTGAAGGAGGGGGGTTGTTCTTACCCATGCGCTCATTTCAAAAACTCAGTCGACAAAAAGAACCTCTTTAGCACCTTTAAGGCCTCTAGGAACCACAGATAGGTTCCAGGTAGGAACAAGTGGGATTCAACATCCTGGATCCCTTCAGAAAGCGAGCAACAAGGTTGTTTCTCCCTATTGACTACCCCGCTATAGGAGCATGAGAGGCTGCTATAGCTGCGACATAGACATTAAGGGTAGAGGGAGTACGGCTTCTATCCATTAAGTCTAGAAGGAAGGACGATTTCTGGGATATGTCACAAGTCAGTGGGTCCTCGCCCTGGGCTGTGCACCAGGCGGCAAAGACGGACCATTTAAGAGTAGAGACATCTTATTGATGGATCTCTAGCTTGTGAGATAGTGTTTAAGACATTCTCTGGAAGGCTTGCAGGCTCCCATTGAGAAACCATACATGAAGATCCCACAGGCAGTGGAGCGACCATTCCTCCGAGGGAAGGTTTGCCTGAATGGACGGACCGTGTATTGATATGCCACCACTTCAAAGGCAAATCTCAAGAATCGCTTGTGATCATCTGGATGTGAAAATAAGCATCTTTCAGATCCAGGGTAAAGAACCAGTCTTCCAACATTTTTTTTCAGGAAGATCTACTTCAAAGTGATCATTCTGAATTAGCACTTTATCAGGGCCCTGTTCAGATGTCTGAGATTGAGGATGGGTCTGAGACTGCCATCCTTTTTGGAAATGAAGAAGTACCTGCTGTAGAAACCTGACTCGATCAGTGCTGGGGGAACCACCTCTATGGCTCCTTTCGCCAGCATGGTGTTTACCTCGGAACACAGGACATACACGTCCCTGCTTTCCACAAAGGTTTGGACCACGCCGTTGAATAACGGGGCCCGCTGAGCGAACTGGGGTACATAACTTTTTTTATTGCGATATTGTTAACTGAAGGTGAAAGAGAGGCCCAATTGTCTAGCATTAAATACTATTTCTTTGACTGCAACCTGAGAGAATTACCATACTAGCAATTCAACCTTAGTCCGTTTGCTTAATAAAAGTTGCACCAGGTCAGCAAGAATGAGGAGAGTGTGGTACTTGCATTTGGGAGGCTCCTGTGAGTGCGTGTTCCCTTGTGGTGTAGTTGCAGGAGGGGATCTCTTCGGCGCCGATTTGCCGGTTGCTGTTGTATTCTGAGGGACACACTCAACGGCGAATGGATGTTGGCTTTACTGAAGGACAGCCTCGTGGATGGGTTGCCGGCTTACGCTTTGCTGCGCAAGTTTCTCTCTTTTTCTCGATGAATTCCTGGAAGCAAAGAACTTTGAGAGGATTTTCTTTGGCAAAGTTCAACGAAGGCTTGTACAGAAGGGTTGATGAGTTGTGAGTGAGCTCTTGAAGAGGTATAACTTGCTGGCAGGACAATGGTCCGAGAAAGAGAAAGCAAAAAGCACAGCTAAACTGCATCACCATGGGTTTTAACCATGTATGTCAGCTCCACCCTTTCAAGTGTTTCCACCAGTCAGATGTGGTTTTGGGCGAGTCCTACGCCCAATTCTCCTGTTCATGCATATAATTAGCATAATGTCCACATGGTCATGTATGCCCAAACTTTTTGGTCAGCACTTTAAGAGATCCACTTTCATAGTTTAAATGTGGTGCATCCTACAGAAATCTACTTTGCATCAAAATACTGGAAATCATTCATCCATCACACAGATACCAATATCATATATATATATATTATATTATATATATATATATATATATACACACACACACGTCACCTACTGGTGAATAATTCATATAATTGGCAGCACTTCTGAGACTGCTTCTGTTTAAAACAAAAAAAGAGTGAATTCATTGTCTGCTGGGGAAACTCAGGAATGTCTTTGAAATGCGAGGGGGGGGGGTGGGGTGGGGGGGGGTGTCCTGGAGAGGGTCTCGGTTGGGGGCCTGAGGTAATTCGCACCTTGGGATGTCTCCTCAAGTCTGAGTTTTCTTGATAAGATTGTAAACAAAAGGAGAGTCTCTTTGATCTTTGGGAATGTGGTGTCGTGTTCATGGATAATCCTACAGAGACCAAAAATTCACTTCACATTTATATTTCCTACTTTTACATGCACAACATGTGACGACGGTTTTACATGCACAACGGCTGTAGCCTTTAGCCTACCCCCAAAAACTGATGTCCAGGGGCAACCTTATTAATGTATGAATGCCACGTTAATTCCAATCAATAAATTCAGTTAGATGATAAGGCTGTAGGACAGTTACCTGTAAAATCCAATCAGAGCTTCATCAGAGCCGTCAATACAGAAGAGACATGAATGCATGTACACAGCAAGTAGCCGAAAAGTGCATAAAAATGTTATGAGATAAATGTTTTACATTTTGAAGAGAAATATGACATGATGGAATCAATGAAATGATACATTTAATATGAAACTAAAACGGACAGTAGGTGGTGGCAAGTCACTGTCTTAACGAGTGAGTTCAATCCATTCCTTCAAAATACGCTGATTCGAACACAACACCACGTTTTGCAGCGGTTCAGCTGTATATTTGTTTCTGTGATAATTCCTATGTAGACCTAATGTGTTTATTAAAAAAAATAAAAAAATACATGACCAAATGTTCAAAAAGGGGGCAGACATTGTTTGGGGGAACAACATAATTGTTAATAGGCTATTTCTCATGGCCATGAGTTTAATGCATATAAACCTGCATGACCATAGCAACTATGGCTATTCAGAAATGGAAATTACACAGCATACAAACTTTTAGTCAAAAATGCAAACATTTGGAGAAAAACTGTATCCACACATCTGTCAATAATTGCGTGATAATTCCTACATTACAGTGGCAGTAAATGTCTGCTTTCTGCCTCTTGATATATTTAGGCCTAGGCCTTTTGTTCTACGGACAAAAATGCATCTAAAAATAGTGGAGGAAACAGAGTGAGCTGTTGCAGGAAAGGCAACAGTTAGGAAGAATTTTTTGCTTCATTTGTCCTTGATCTCATACCCCACAGGTGTCAAACATATGGCCCATGGGCCGAATATGGCCCACAAAGGTGTCCAATCCGATATCTATTCTGAACTTGAAAGCAAACTGCTTTGCAATCATTTCCCAAGCTGTCAATTGTCTGGAAATATTGCAAGGTCTGTAAACAGGACATTGACACATGCTGAATACTGATGTAAAGAGAAGAAAACAGATGTGCCAGCAGAGCAAATACTGTACCAGGCTAAGCTCAATTTTTGTGAAATATAAGAAAAAAAATAAATAAATATTAAATTAGGTTTTATTTGAATGTAACTTAGAAGGGAACTGTTTTCATAAAAGTTTTGATTTTTCTTCGATAGCTCATAATGCAATGGTGCCTGTATACCAAATGCCTACACATATTTTTTGTTTAAGGCCAGTTTGGCCTGTTATAGAACAAATAAACAAATAAATTTCCTTAAAGAAAAAAATTGGCAACCGGTATTGAATTTGCTCCCCAAAAAATTTGAATTGCCCATAAAAAAAAAAAAAATAAATAAATAAAATAACAACAACAACAACAAAAAAATCTACATTATTTTAAAAATCTAATAAAGTCTTTTTGCAGTAAAAACAAATGCAGTTTTGCAAAGGAAGGCATCATTTGTATAGTTAATATTAAATAAAAACTGTCAGCTCACTAAGGTTTTAAAAAAATGGCCCACACATCATTTATTTTTTACACATGATTACACCCCTGTTTTTTAAGTTCTTCTTTTCCTGCTTTTAATTTGTTGTAGTCATGTACACATTTAAGGAGTGTCTTGTTATTTCCTATAAGACCCACTATGTTTCTCTATGTTACGCTGGTGAAATGTAAATAAGGAAACAGTTTGGTTGAAAATGGGACATCAACATATAGGATAATTTCCTGATAAAATGCCAGCAGAATAACTTCATTAAAAGGACAGGACACATTATATAAAGTAAATGGGAATCTGATGAATTTTGGAAATTTCAAAGATGATGTAGATACACAATTATTCACAATTTTATTGAAGAACAATTCTGTAGGAAGTTAATATAAGGACAATAGTGTTAAAGTTAAAATTTATGAAATTTTTAACCAGTAGAGAAAAAGATTTATTCAAGGGTTGAATGTAATAAAGGATATAGATCTGTTTAAGTTAGTTTTTATCATTAAATTTATGGGATGAAATCACTGAAAGAAACATGGCATAATTACCATGTGTAATAAATATGATACCATGCAATTAATACAATTGATATATGGCCAAGAATGCATTAAAGGTTTTCTGTTTTCAGTTGAAAATGGTGTCGTGTAAGCGGCCCCTAAGGTAATTATTTTTTTACAACAGAATTGAATCAATCAAAAACTTTAGCTGGACAATAACTTTTTTAGAGCTGCAGTGAAGCCAAAACAATCTCTGTTCCATGAATTTCCTTTTATCACTGTAAAGCTGCTTTGACACAATCTGGTTTGTGAAAGCGCTATATAATTGAAGGTGACTTGACTTGATATGTCTAGGTCCTAGCCTTAGGATGAAAATATAAGGCAATGTAATATAACAGGACGTGAGAAACATTACAGTACCCTAGATGAACCAAAGTGGCCAGTTAAACGCCCCAAATGATAAGTATAAGTAATGAACCTGCATAATGGATGTGCATGAATTAAGTTATTAACCATCTGTGCATGAATAAATGCAGTTTGAATAAGAGTAGAAGAAAATGTATGCCTTGCTCAGGACACAATGGGTCTCTGACACTTCCTGCACTGCAGTGACATTTTGTTATCAAAAGACACTGAATTGCTTGGGTAACACACCGAACCCCAAGGAAGAACTGAGGGGACACTCAAAAGAGGAGCTGAAAATCACCAGAAGCTGTGAACTGCTGCTGCCTGACAATCACGAACCCCTCCCTAAACTGACATGTGAAAGATCCATCATGAACTGAAATGAAAGCTCTAGCGTAAGTTCTGCCAGGAAGTCTCTCTTAGTCACCAATTAGTTTAGATCTACCCAAACATTATCTTACACTTGGGAGTATAAAAGGTCACTGACACATGTCTGAGTCCGCAGATGCTGACGCAAACCTTGACCTCCATCCTCCCAACCACCAGGATGGTCCCTGTCCGTACCTCCCAGGGGGTTGGCTACACCCTTCCCTTCATCTTCAGGCGCCTTCATGTAGTTTGCTTGTAATATGTGTTCAGGTCCTACACCTGTAAAGAACAGCCTTAGCCTTAGAATTAGGATGATGCAAGACACTGAGTAAGTCATAAATGACTAATAGTGGGCATTGTTAGGAAGAATGTTTTGCTTTGTTTGTCCTTGATCTCTTATCCTGTTTTTTAAGTTCTTCTTTTGTTGTAGTCACGAACACCTTTAAGGAGTGTCTTGTTATTTTCTATAATAACCTCACTGTTCTTTTCATGCCTTATAAGCAGTTTTTCACTCCTTAATGCTTCTTTGAAATGGCTGATGAGACCATAACATGAATGTAGCTTTCCTCTGTTTTCAGTTGGCTTAATGCCCTAGACTGGCTATATACAGTATAAGTTACAGCAAGCTCAATAAACTCTGACTTTGAGTGAACAGCACTGCTTGTGTTTGTGTCATTCTTGGTCCCCGCGTACCAGTGCTACTACTCTGCTCTGTATTATATTAAGTATTGGAGGTCCAGAATTTTTATTCAACAGTAAACATGGACTATGCTGCATGTGCGTCCACAGCGCAAAACGTTAATTCTACGGCTATATCCTTATCTGTAGCATTTCCATTTTGCATAAAGGCACACCCTGATAGTCTGCATTAAACTTCAGGAAGACAATTGATATTTAATGCAAAAATATTAATTTTCCTAAAATATCTGTTTAAAGTTAAATTTTTAAGTTTTAAAAGTCAACATCTCATTTGAGTATTTTATGAGAGTAGTAACTGTAAAAGGATAACATGTCATTGAATGTAAATGTAAGACGTTAATTCTCATAGCCTATTTACAGGATAAAGATATTAGAGTAAGAGGTGATTGTGTCCAGCATGAATGTGTGTGTTCCTGCAGAACATTTATCTAACTATCTTATCTTCATTTTTAATGTAGAGATTTACACTATATTCACTATACAGTCCTTAACAAATTGATTAGACCTCTGCCACCCAATGTAAGGTTTTTGTCACAGCTGCCCTAAACAATCAGTATTGGTGATTACCAAAATCCATTTTCATGTTTCTGTAATGGTTAATCCACCAGTATGTGTATCCATGTTATCCATGCATTTTCGATTTTACTGCTTTATAGTTGTTGTTTTTTTTCAGATGCCCAATTATAGTTAATAACAACCCATAGGAAAGAAAAATCAAAAGTGAGATCTCTTTAACATCTCAAATGTTTCTTAGACATAAATGAGTTTACTTTAACATCAAATTGAGACTTTTGCTTGAGTCTCCTGCTTCTCACACTTGTCTCCTGAGACAAAAACTTTAACACTCTCACAATGGTCTCCTTTAAAGATTCAGAAGAGATCTCAACAACATCACATAATGTGCTCATATTTGTCTCCTTGGATAGAGTCTTGGGATCAACATCTGTGAGGCCCCCCACAGCACGAGATGGGGCCCCTCCCACAGGCAGTGACGTCAAGTATGAAAATTTGTCTTATAATGCCTAGTTTTACTATGCATTACATCATATGTATATAATTTCCACGCACATTCCCCTCCACGTGACACCGTGTTTAACGGTACATTAGAAAAATATGATTATATGCCGTCACATTACATTGCTAAAAATCATCCACTCCCCTTGTTTTGTCTTAAGAAAAAAATTAAGCTTGTATAAAATACTGTTCAGAATGTTTTCAATGAAGAGTTATTCTCATTCTTTTCCACTGGCCAAATAGTATTTTTAATTGTTTTAAACAAATCAAATTTATGCAGTTTTGCATGTAAACATATATATTTTTAATTGAAACAGATAGGTGGACTTGAGTGTTCTATTGTAGATTGTTATTATATCAAGGAAAAAGTGAATAGAAAATCTTTCTCTTTTGATAAATGGTATTAGAGGGGAGAACAAAGAGACGTGAGTGCACGTGAGTTGACCGCTGCGTGAGCTTTCTATTGCGTTTTTTCCCCACAGTTTTGTCTATAGACACGAAGCCCATAATTTTTTGCCGGAATGGTCTTAAGATGATATGAATTGATTTTCACCAAAATCAGACAAACAGTCTAGGAGGAGTTTGAAAAAGTTTCAAAGCTGCAGCATGTAATTTTTGGCACTCTAGCAGTTAATAAACAAAACTGCATGATGAGTCACGCAGATTCTGGGCTACTCCACAGCGGTTGGCAACCCAACCAGTCTAAAATAGTCTGAATATAAACACTTAATAGGTATACCGTAGTGATTCAGGCTAAGACAAAAACACAGTTTGGAAATTGGATTCATGATATACTTCCTTGTTATATAAATTTTGTATATTTTGAACAAGTTTCGCCGACTATGGCAATTGGTATCTATGTTCTTGGCATGACCCAAGGAATCTATTGAGACCAGTTTAATTACAATAACAATTTAATCAAAAGTTAGCATTAGCATTAACATTTTTTGAAAATTTCATTATAACTTTTGACCACAATGTGGCACTTCCACAAAACATTCAGGTCCTTCAGGGCATGGTGCCGAAGACACATACAGAGTTTTACAAGGATAAGCCAATGTGTTTGTAAAATATAGCACTGTACAACAAAATTCAAATGGGAAACCATTCAGAAGTTATAAGTAAAATCTCCTGACCACTAGGTGGCACTGAACCACAACTGTGCAACTATGACAACTGTGGTTGTCATAACACACACCAAGTTTGGTCAGAATATGCTAAAGTGTTGCGGAGACAGCCTCTGGTGTGCTTTGTTGAATTCATTCACGCATTATTTGAGAATGGCTTGACAAATTTGACAAATCAACTTGAATTCCATAACTTTTGTTGGCATGGTCTGAAGATGATCTGGTTAAATTCTGAAATTCAGAGAAACTAAAAGATTATTTTTATTTTAGACAACATATGAAATGTCATATGTTTGTTTCTCAAAATCATAAGTGGGGATAACATAAAGCTTCGGGAGGGGACAGGGCCAAAATAAAACAAAAGATCAACCTTCCTAAAAGGGGTTTGAAAATAACATACCTAGAAAGGATAAGAAAACCAAAATAAAATGCAATATACTACCCTTACTCCCCAATAAACAGGAGGAAACAGGTATACTGACAAACAAAAGTTGGCACCCACCTCCCTACCAAAGATAAATTTCATGAAAATATATATATTTGAGTTTAAGAACACTTAATGTGAGCTACAGTACCAACTCACTTACACTATACACTTCAATAAACAACTTTCTCTGGGATCTGGAAACAGGAGATCTCTGCATGAAGGAAATATCCTCCGTCTCCTCAGTCTTTTAAACTCCAGCACTCCTCAACAGAGCCAATCAAAACAGCCACCACTGATGAGCAGGGAATTGACTCCAGATGGTACAAACCTATTGAGTGATAGGAAGAGTGGCAACAAGAAACGAGCACACAAGGAAAAAGTATAAACAGAGGGAGAGAAAACAGACACCAACACATCACACATTTCCACAGAGGTATACAAAGAATGCAAATAAACAATACGTCCTTGAATGTAACACAAGGAATCAGAGGGAAGAAAATGTTTCTAGTCCTTACAGTTCAAAATTTATTAACCTAACCGTGAGTGCAACTTTGGAGAGTTGGTGGCTCTCGAGGGATTGAGAGACACCAAATGTGCTATGGTGACAGTTCAGACTGTGTGTCAAATTTCATAACTTTCCCACAACTGGTTCTATGGGCTGCCATAGACTCAAGAGTGGAATAATAATAATAATAATAAAAACACTAACGATTACAATAGGTGCCAACACACCTTCTTACTGTATAGATGTAATAATTAGGATGCAGTTTTACTGCAGTTATTAATGGTGTTGTCCTGATTCTCTGTAACTTATATTATTTGATTGTCTGAGGCCGATATCTAGTGGACGTTTTAATCTGTGACTTTACAGACTTGCAGACATTTGCACACATCACTCAAACAGAAACGGGAAACAAGAATAACATGAGTTCAGAGGAACTGAAACTGAAGTGTAGTTGATCTTTTGTGTGTTCGTGTCTCTGTATTCATGCAGTAAAATGGCACAAGCCAGAATTGGATCAGAATGAGTTCCTGTGTCCAGTGTGTCTGGACCTCCTGAAGGATCCAGTGACAACTTCCTGTGGACACAGTTACTGTAAGAGCTGTATTACAGACTGCTGGGATCAGGAGGATCAGAAGAGAGTCTATAGCTGCCCTCAGTGCAGACAGACCTTCAGTCCAAGACCTGCTTTAGCTTTAAACACCATGCTGGCTGAAGTGGTGGAGAAACTGAAGAAGATTAAACTTCCTGCTGACTGTTACGCTGGAGCTGGAGATGTGCAGTGTGACGTCTGTACTGGAAGAAAACAAAGCCGTCAAGTCCTGTCTGGAGTGTCTGAACTCTTACTGTCAGAATCACCTTGAACAACATGAGATGATCTGCCAGAAACACGACAAGATCCTTGAGGTTTTCTGCCGCACTGATCAGAAGTGTATATGTGTGCTGTGTATAGATGAACATAAAAACCACGACACTGTATCAGCTGCAGCACAGAGAACAGAGAAACAGGTATGAACTTTAAAGGTGCCCTAGAATTGAAAAATGAATTTCTCGGCATAGTTAAATAATTAGAGTTCTGTACATGGAAATGACATACAGTGAGTCTCAAACACCATTGTTTCCTCCTTCTTATGTAAATTTGATTTGTGCAAAAGAACAGGCGAATCTCAACATAACACCGACTGTGATGCAACAGTCGGGATCATTAATATGTACGCCCCCAATATTTGCATATGCCAGCCCATGTTCAAGGCATTAGACAAGGCATTAGCTGAATCAACAGACTTTATGCAGGTAAGCAAGCAAGGACAATAGCGAAAAATGGCAGATGGAGCATTAATAACTGACATGATCCATGATAACATGATATTTTTAGTGATATTTGTAAATTGTCTTTCTTAATGTTTCGTTAGAATGTTGCTAATGTACTGTTAAATGTAGTTAAAGTTACCATCGTTTCTTACTGTATTCACGGAGACCAGGGCCATGTCGTTATTTTCATTATTAAACACTTGCAGTCTGTATAATTCATAAACACATCTTCATTCTTTATAAATCTCTCCAACAATGTGTAATGTTAGCTTTAGCCCCGTTAACATACTATCGAACTCATTCAGAATCAAATGTAAACATCCAAATAAATACTATACTTACATGATCTGATATGCTGCATGACGAACACTTTGTAAAGATCCATTTTGAGGGTTATATTAGCTGTGTGAACTTTGTTTATGCAATGTATTATAGAGTTGCAAGCTTGGGGGCGGGGAGCGCGAGCATTTAAAGGGGACACGCACTGAAACGGCGCATTTTTAATTATGCCCCAAAATAGGCAGTTAAAATTTTTTATAATAAAATCTATGTGGTATTTTGAGCTGAAATTTCACAGACACATTCTGGGGACACCTGAGACTTATATTACATGTGAAAAAGGGTTCTAGGGCACCTTGAAATTAGACACTGATGAAATAATGTTGACATTATTTATATTGGCACCCATATGATCAGGTGACATCATTCACACTGAAGACGTCAACAGAAGTGAACAGTAGCTGCAAGTGGAGTTTCACTGCTCAGCGTATTTGTGCTCCGCATTGAACTTAACACAAAATATGGTGAAAATGCACCATAAACATTTACCAACACAAACCTTTTTACAAAAAAAACCCCTCTTCATATGATGATTTAGTGACAGTGTAATGTGACATTTGCTGTTATTGGTTTTTATGCTGCAGAAACAGCTGAAGGAGACACAGAGGTGGTTCCAGCAGAGGATCCAGCAGAGAGAGAAAGATCTTCAGCAGCTGAGAGAGGCTGTGGAGTCTCATAAGGTGAGTCTGGAGAAGAAGAGAAGTTTGAGAGGTCTCAGTCAGGACTCACTGAAGCCACTGTGTGATTGTGATGTGTGTCCTAACAGCGCTCTGCTCAGACAGCAGTGGAGGACAGTGAGAGGATCTTCACTGAGCTCATCCGCTGCATTAAGAAATGCCACTCTGAGGCCACACAGCGGATCAGAGATCAGGAAAAGACTGCAGTGAGTCGAGCTGAAGGACAACTGGAGCAGGAGATCAATGATCTGAGGAGGAGAGACGCTGAACTGGAGCAGCTTTCACACACACAGGATCACATCCATTTCCTGCAGGTAACAGAGATCTAGAAGAACAGGATCTGATCATCTTCTTTTAAAAGAGACACCCTTACAAATGCAGTTCAGCTCTGGAAATCTCCTAGGAAAACACTTTCTTCTGGAAGTTACAAGTAAACAGTATCTAAATCCAAACTCATTTCACAAGTTCACACTTACAATTAATTAGAATAGTGGTCTTCAAAGTTTTTTTCAGGGCAAGGACCCCTTAGGTGATAAAGACATGGAGCAGGTACCCCATATACAAAATGTGTCAGAGCTACATATTAAGCATATAACCTTTGATATTAATAGAAACTAACCATATTATGATTTAGAATAAGTTATATTATGTTAAGACAGTAGATCAGATCACATTATTGTTGTTGCACATGCATCACTGTCTGTCTAATACTTTTCATTGTTAAAATTGAGATTTATACATCATAACAAGCAAACATTGTCACGGATGAAGAAGGCAGACAAATGCAGATTCACAAATATAAACGGTTTAATCCAACAAGCAGGCAGAAGCGCAACAATGTGCTACAAACACAAACAGTAACCGTCAGGGACTGAATTAAACAAGGAAAATATATACACAGGAGGAAATGAGGGAACTAAACGGGAAAAGCTGGGCAAGGATTAACATAAATCAAACACCATGGCAACTGATAAGAACATGGCAGAAAACAGAACACACGTGACATTAGCTCCCCCTCCAGAATGTGCGACCTTGCGCCGTAACAGAAAAAGGTACACAAAAAAAGAGGGTGGAGGCTTTGGTGAAGGGCGTGGAGCTGGAGACGGACTGAACCCTGGAGACATTGGCTACAGGCACCATGGTGGCGCTGAAGGAGGGAGGATCCAGGGTGGAGCCTTGACTGACGTGCTGGGCGGGAACCGGAAGCCGATCGCGGAACCATGGTGAGAGGTGGAGGAACCGGCGGAACAGAGTGGTTGACGGACCGTGGCAACATCGCAGACCTGGAAGACAGGAGCTGAGTGGCTGACTCACGGGACTGAGGCAATAACATTTTTAACGGATGACTGGGGTGACGATGTGGTGAGGGATGCCGACAGGGAGGTCAGAGGAAGGGAGGAGTCCAGTGATGCCAGAGGGGTGCAGGGTGAGGGTGCAGCCCGAATCCCGGAAGTCCGTGGCTGTAGCTGGGTGTCGACCGCCGAAGGTGATGAAGGAGTGGTGGATTGAGGTGATGACAACGGGCTGACAGGTCGAGGTGGAGTGTGGGCCTGGAGGCCCGAGGTGCAGCCGGGAATCGGCCTCTAGCCGAGCTGGTGGTAGGGAAGCCCGAGGCGAGGAGGATGAGCCCACGGAGTGAGCAGCAGGGACAGAGCCGAGGAGCTTGACAACACTGGTGGTACCAACGGATCCAGGGGGCTGGTCGTGACCAGTGATGGAGATGGGATCAGGAAGACAGGCAGGGTAAAAGGCTGAAGGTGATGTCCGGACGGGACCAGTGTATCCAGATAACCGGACGGGACCGGCGAAGACGAGAAGGATTCGAGGGTGGGGACTCAGGTGGGCGCCTCGAGCTCACTGGCTGTGAGGGAGAGGCTGCCATTCCGGAGCATCCAGGCCAGATATCCCAGATATGGCCTGCTTTCAGGGAGGAGGAGAAACCACAATAATGGTGAGTCCATATTTTTCTTATCTCGTTTTGAGTGGTCGGTTCTTCTGTCACGGATGAAGAAGGCAGACGAATGCAGAGTCACAAATCTTTTCACACTGAGGACAACTGAGGGACTCAAACACAACTATTAAAAAAGGTGCAAAGATTCATTGATGCTCCTGGAAACACGATGAATTAAGAATCGGAGATGAAAACTTTTGATGTAGATGTCACTTCCTACCAAAAAAACTTTGCAGCCATCAGTCCTCTTAGCAGCATGAAAAACAATAATTTTTATTTAATCAATTATAGCTATTATAGCCTCGAAAGTGCTAAAGAGCACTCGCTTTACAATTACTAAAAAGCTGTCACTCAATTTAGTTCGCAATCTCACAAAGTTTCATTAAAATCTCACACTTCACAATCTACACACACTACATAATGAACCTCTTACTTACATTGTTTTTGTTAATGAGAGGATTCGACTGGGCCAGAGAATCCAAAGGTCATAATAGTAACTGCCATTAGTTACACTTGTATTTAGTTACACTGATTTCTCTGCCCAGGTGAAAAAAAAAGTTAGCTTCCATAATGTACTTAAAGTGCTCTATTTTGAGCACTAATTTTGTACTTAATATTCTAAAAGCTTTTCGTTAGAACTTCTAAAGATAATCTTAAGAACATCTAAGTGTACTCAACTGTGTTATTTTGAGACACCATGAATATGAACAAAAATGTGCTTTTAACATAAAAAGCGGCCCGCGTTCTTCGTTGTACTACAAGCCATTCACACACTGGCAATAAAAAAAGTTATTAATACATGAAAAATCTAACATATATTGCCTTTAAAGTAATTTTAAATTGGGATGCACCGAAATTTCAGCTGTGGAAAATTTTTGACTGAGAAAGATATTTTTGATTTTGGGCCGAAAGGAGGGACGAGATCTGTGTTTAATAAACACACATTTAATTAGCGCTGTTTTGACTGTGTTCAGCACCTATTTCATGCACTCAACATAGATAAACTAAAACAGTTAAACTTATCAGCTGTGTGGACTAGTTCTGGAATGACATTATTAATTTTCTTAGTTTTAATAGGTAATGATATGGTTTCTTAAATCTAAAATCTTTTAATCTGTGCCGTTTCTGTTGATGCGCAACATGAATTAATTCACTAAATATTTCTAGCTCGCCTACCATTCAATATTCACGAAAGGCTTTGTGCGTTATTTTTTCTTTTTAAGTCTTTTTTAAATTTTGTTGATTTTAAGATGAAATTCAAACAATAAATGTCATGTTGTCTGTCTTTAACATAGCATGACAGATCGCTGTAGCACGGATCAAGTGCACGTGAACCAATCATCTTCTCTTTACTATTAGTTACAGCTCAAAATAAATATGAGTGAACATCAGAAGGTATGTTGAATGATACAGTACAACTTACCGAAATGAATTATGTCTCATTCAATTGTAAATGAGTGTTTGGTCTGGTTTACTGAAACATTGGCCTTTTCTAAAAACAGTTTCCCAGCTATTGATGATCAAGCTCAGTGTGTCAGATGAAGACACCCGTCATCCACATGAGATGATGATTTAACAGGGTGATGTATGGGTTTGGGACTACACTTCCCATAAGTCTATAGGGTATTGTAAAACTACGCTTATACAGCATGCAGACTACGCACAGACACAAGCATTATGTCCTTTCGGTGTGTATTCATCATTTCAGGGAATTTGAGAGATCACACAGTTTTCCTCACTGTAGGTTGTAGTGCACAGTACACATCTTCAGTTTCCTCAGAGGTCCAACACTAGTCTGTGGTTCAAGAACACAATCAGGCTCTTGAATGAGAGTCTTGTGTGCCATTCTTGCAAAATTTACTTTAAGTTTTCTTGTGTTGGAATTCTCCTACAACTGTACTTGTCTAAGATCTCGATCAATTGCTCCTGGTCTGCACTACAGAAGTCTGTTCTGCTGCTCTCTAACACGACACACTTCAAAAAGTTCTCAATCAGATCACTTTATACAGATCCTTGTATTGCTTGCTCCAAGATGGCAAGTTTGGGAGATATTTCTCTTTCTTCCAGCCAAACACTGTGAAGCTAAAAAGCAGATTTGTGTATGTGATCGCTGCACTGTCAAAGAAAATAAGCGAAACGAAGGAGCTGAATTCAAACCGACTGCCTGAGAATGCCGAACGGCGGAGCATGACGAAGAGCGGCGGAGAGTGCCGAGCGAATACGGAAGAAAGTGAAACTCAAATGGCAGATGCATGCACGCAGAGCTAGAGTGCAGAAAAGTTGGAGATGCGATTGTTTCGGTTAGATAACAACGCGGATAAGATGCACAATCACTTTCTGTATCTGTACAAGGATGATGCGTGCTGAAAAGTTAAAAGACTGTGAGTGACGCACAAAACGGGAAACGCATCATTTGCTTAAACAGTTCATGTAAAATGTTATTAAATGTTATGCTTGCATAAGGAAAGGAAATGAAGCTAAATATGTAAATGAACAAACCGAGACAATTGTGAATGGTAAAGTTTATTTAAATTGTATTTGTTCACATTTGTTAGCATTTCATCAGAAGTAATGATGTATCCTTTTCTTTTTTTTCTTTTTTTTTCTTTTCACTTTTAAGGTTATCAACCTAATTGAATCTACTTGAGACTAACTGAAACTATTGTCTAAACTGCCAAATACAAGAACTGAAAAGTGATTCTGGAGTTGTTCCCTGTGTCCCCTGTTGTTGGCTGATGCTTTATTCGAGTTAGAAGCAGATGTTGATGCGCAAAGTTCCCAGATTGCCCAGGGATTACGGGTTTAAATTAGCTGCTGAGCTAAAACCCGGCATCTCTCCCTTTGAGGTTAATGTTTATTGTACGCTGTCCCTGTTTCTTTAAATAAAATAAAGGAAATAACTCGACACACAGTCTGCACCCAGCTTCAGTTGGGAAACTATCTTGCAAAAAACTGAAAATGTACCGGTACCGGAAATCATTAGTTAGATCGACGTAACTTCATGATTCCCATATGCCCCGTAGCCACATTACAGTGCAATAACGTAACTTCACCGAGATGGCGTCATACTGACCAAACAATGACTACCTGGTGACATCATCAGAATGTTATGCTCACTGCATACATATCCCTCAGTTTATATGAGGCCAGTCTTAACACATAATCACCTGTGTATACGAACTGTTTCTGTTTTTCCCCCGTAACCTTCAAATATTGGGTCATTTTGAGCAACACCACAGACAAAACAACACTTTTGTGCTCTCGTGCTCTTGACGCCGTAGGCCTACAATGCCTCCCGCCAGCCTATGACTCCAGATGCAAATGATAAACATTTCGTGAGGACAAATACCTTCGAAATGCACAATACACACATATTCTCTGCTAAATAATAGATGAGAAATTACAAAATGTTGCTTGACCTAATTATCCCTTCATTAAAAACCCCACCATTACAGATCCCCCACCCAAAACTACTTACTTGTTTCTCTATTTAACGTTACCCAACTTCAAACTACTACTGCGCCAATAGCTATGACTTATTTAAATAATACTTTCATCTACTTTTTAATGTTATACATCTTTAAAAAATACACAAAAGTGACTAAACATGTCAGCCAATACCTTTCTACATGTTTCACAAATAACCACTGAAATATATCACTTTACTTTCATCAACATCACAAATATTATGGATGAGCTAAAATACTACACAGATTAATAAGATTACACAAAAAGAGGAACGCCCACATTTATTACTTTTCAGATGACAGCAATGTCTTCTTATCTATAAAGCATGTCATCAACACAGCCACACACATAAGCCGTAGCACCCCTAGTGGTGAGGCTTATTTAATAACTAACCTCCATGCAAGCATAATTTTGATTTTATGTATTTATACACATACTTTCTATACCAATAACACATATTCCTTACTTCCTACTATGCACAATTTAACTTTCTGCTGACCTACCTGGTTAACTGTGTAGACTTGAGTAACACTGATTTTTACTCAACTGTAAGACTTAAATGTGCATGTATCTTTCTATTCATTGAGACTCACTCTGTTGTTGTGACAAGTGACCGCCCGAGACAGTGATAGTGTTGGAAGACTATAGAGTCGCCCTCGGGGTGAGGCTGTAATACTCAGAGTTAGTATTAATGATCCTGTGTCGGACCAGCGTACACCTGAGAAGGACAGTGAGAGTGTATAGATGCTAAAGACCTGTGCGCTCATGTGTGATTGAGGTAGTGCTAGTAGCTTCTTGACAGGATGCCATCACCTTACTTCAGGAGGGGAATTACCTCGAAGTATTGGAAATGTATTAGAAGTATTCCATAAGGGAATTACCTCAAGATACTGTAATATTATATTGTATTATATTCAGGACGGGAATTACCCGTATTGGTACTGTAGTATTGTATTATATTACATTGACAACTGGAGGTTGTTCGAATTGTCAGTGGTGAAGTCAGATTAATATGGGGAATTTCCATGACAGAGGCAATGTAGGAAATGACCACACCCAGAAACACACAGGCAGAATGACATCTTTAAAAAGACGCAGTGTCACACCCGTGTTGTTCTTTTTAGAAATAAAAAGCTCTTTCAGATGTGCTGAAGAGCACAGGGATGACTGCAGAAGTTCTCTTAGGACGATCTCCGCTGCAAACACCATCAAGTCCGCTGCAACTCACAGCCAGATCTGTCTTATCAATATTATCAATGCCATATCAATAAATAAGTCATTTGACAGGGTGTGCACGACATCTGGGCCCGAGGAAATTGTGGACCAGTTTTGGCCTGGGGACCAAACACGAAAGCTGATTGGCTGCAATATAAGTTGCATGTTGGTCTCATTTGTAGTTGTAATACAGCAAATTATATTTGGACTAGCAAAAGAAAGAACTAAACCATGGAATCAAATATATATACCTAAAGCACTGCAGGAGCATTTCAATTAGCTTTATAGCTAGCATTACATGG
Organism: Culter alburnus; assembly: GCA_028476615.1. Taxonomy (NCBI): domain Eukaryota; kingdom Metazoa; phylum Chordata; class Actinopteri; order Cypriniformes; family Xenocyprididae; genus Culter; species Culter alburnus. The sequence goes on along the minus strand of JAOTNS010002381.1, from coordinate 30,197 downwards.
ACGCAGGAAAATTAAGACCTGTTTAAAACTATTTTAGACCTAGAACATAATACTTCAGAAAATTTAAGACTTTTTAAGGCCTAATATTTTTAGGTCCCTGTGGAAACCCTGACTATATTTTGAACACCACAACACTAAGGTCTCTTTCAGGCTGGTTTACTTTAAGTGAACTGGGTTTGGTTCTTTTCAAACAAACTTCTTTAAAAGAACTCAACACCTTTAAGTGGAAGTGAACCAAGTGAAAAAATTCTCTTTATGTTCACACTGTCCCTGTCCCTGAAAGAGGACCTTTTTTGGTCCACTAAAGTAGGAATGTGGTCTCAGACCTCTTTGTGTTCATACTTTATAGAACAGTCCAGTTCAGTGTTTGATGGCTTGACCCTGTGGACTTCAATATTTGATCTCATTCACTTACGTTGTATGTGCCTCACTAACCAAGATATATGTTTGTAAAGATTATAATTATTTGTAAAATGACACTGCTACAAATGCTGTTTAATTAGCACAACTTGGTTGTTTATCTTTTGCACAAAAATAGAAATTTTGTTGCAATACTACATCCATATACATCCACGCATTATATCACACATCCGCCTGTGTAAATAACATTTATTTTGAATAGTTTTCCTTGAATCATGTTTTTTATTACAGAAGGCAATGATATCATCAGCATAGAAAAACAATAAGGACAACTACAATAAAAGAAAGATGCAAATGAAATGAAATGAAACTGCTTTCAATTTTCCATGTGGAAAAGTAAGTAATTTACATAAATGGGTGATCAAACATTACCATACTGAATTGACAAAATGCAGAACTTGAAACAACTGTGATATAAGATTGTAGTTATGATTGCAAAACAACAAAAAGTCACATCAAATTTAGTGAGATTCTAGTAATTATGAATAAAAGCAACTACATCTTTCAGCACATTTCACTGTAAAGAACAAGATGATTGAGATTGAGGTCTGGGTCTGCTATTAATTGCTTGAATCTGCTGTATGTGTTGCTGCCTCAGCACTTCCATGTTCTGTTCATTTCTTCGCTGCTGATCTGCTATCATTTGTGCATACTTTCTCGACATTGTCTCCTCTACATCTGCATTCTTTCTCTTCAACTCGTTTATCTCCCAGGACATCATGTTAGCTTTCGCCTGAAAGCCATTCTCCATCAGGGCAGCCTGCTCCCTCAGCTTACTGTCCATTGCATACTTGGTCACCTGTTGTTGGCGCGACATCTCCTGTTCCATCCTTTGTGTGACCTGTCTCACCCTCTGTTCATTATTCTGTTGTTCAGTCTTCATCTTCTCCTCCAGTTGACGCTGTTTCTGTTCCTGGGCTTTATTTGCCTGTTCCAGAAGGACTGCCCTCTCTCTCTCCTCTGGTCAGCCAAAAAAGAAGTGGTTGAAGGAAATATAAGATGGGAAGAGACAAGAGTCCAATGAAGGAGACAAATCTAACATAGATTTATGTCTAACTCTACGGTGTAATTAATGCATTATCACATGATTAATTTAGTCCAGTTTAACACTTTAAAAATATTAATGAATTAACACAGCATCCTTTTTCTGTCATCCTTTGGCTAGTGTTACATTAAATGATCACGCTCTTATTCATGCAAATATCCATTCAAGCGCGACAAGGCAAACAAGAATGCGCTGTCTGTGAATGTCATGTCTGTGTGACACACTATGCACAGAAAAATGTGCGCCAGTATCAAGTTCTCTTTCGTGCTTGAATAAACAATAACACACAGAATTACGCCAGAATGCCCGTTTTGTCGACTATCCTCATAAGAGCAGTCTTAAATTAAGTTAAATAACTTCTTAAACAAACTTAAAGACTTGTGAGAAAATGAGATGCGCGTCAGATCCGCATCATGTTCAGCAGCGGCAGTATAGCGGCATAGTGCGTGTCCTGCATGCCTGTCCACTACACCCCTGGGCATCATTCTCATCCCCTTTATACAGCAAGCTGTTTTTCCTTAAAAGAGCATATTTTATTAAAAAAACAATGTCTATTATATGGAAAACACGCTTTTACCACAAATTCTTCTTTCATTTTCAGTTATTTTATCATCAGCTTGCTTAATGGCTGTGGTCACTGCAGCCTTTTCCTGTAGAAACTTCTCCAACACCTCAGCAATCTATGAGGACATAGAAGGAAAGAGTAAACATGATGTTAAAAAATATTAAGAACTGAAGACACTTAGTGCTATCACTTCACATTCAAAATATATACCATAATATTGTTATTGTATAATTATGGCTTTGCTGCATTTTAACAATAAATAATATTGGAAATATTATTGTCATAATTATAGCATTGTTCTATATAATGAAACATTTATGACCTTGACTTCTTTGCAGGCCAGTGTATTGTACTGATTCACAATGTCCTTCAGGTCCTGACAGAAGAGATTGTAACCACCAGGTTTGGCATAAAATCCTTGATTGATTCTTTCTGTCATTGGGTCAGAGAGAACTGACATAAGACTTTCACATTTGCCTCAGAAGCCTTCTCATTGTCCCAGAGATACTCATCAAACTGACGACTGATGGCTTCCTAAAACAGCACACAGAAAAACAGGGAAGGATGCTTAATGCTCATTGTTTGAGTTCTTTTGCACATTTTCTAACAGTGGCCTCCTACCAGTAGTGGAGGCTACCATCCCAACCACTGGGAACAAGCAGGGATTCATGTCTTACCTAAGGGCACTTGACATATAGCCAAGATGCATGAGCGTTTGAACCAGGACACTTTTGATTCTTAGTGAATTTCTCTACCTCCTGAGCCACTATTTTCCAGGTAAAACATATTTTGGTGTTTTCACAACTCTTCCACTGGAAGTTATAACTGGTGGTGCCTTCATAGGTGCATCAGGAGCAACCACAGGAGTATTTCAATGTTCAGTTTCTGCACTAGGAGGGCCTGAATCCTTGCACCATGTAAGATCTTGTTTCAGTTTTATTCAGCACCACAACTGGTGTTTTCTAGCCTTTCTCACTGTCCAGTTTAACAACAACTTTTTCCCCAGGTTGGAGTTCTGATAAAACATGAGCAGAGTGTCTCCGATCATAGAAGAACTAGAAGAACTTTTAGGATTCCTTTGCGCCTTATCCTTCCACACCACTGCTTTGTAATCAATGGGTTCAGGTTGGTGTTTTTCCTTAAGCATTAGCAGGTTGGTTCTGATTTGTCAACCTGTTATTATCTGGGCTGGGCTGGGCTTTGCCCGGTAGCACATCAGTGCCATCTGAGGGTCAGGTAGGCTGAGAATCCGTTTTGCAGTTTGAACTGCTTTCTCTGCAGCTCCATTGGCTTGGGGGAAATGAGGACTTGAGGTTGCGTGGTGAAAATCGTATGAATCGTATGAGATGAACTAGATACAAGCTCCCTGGGAATTCTCCATCTTACAAACATACACTTCAGTCTGCTGATAACTTGAAACCTGGATGGTGTCTGAAGGTGGGCTATTTTTGATGTCATTCAAGTAATAGTCTACAACTATCAAGTAAGTTTCACCATTCAACTCGCATAAATCTGCTGCAAATTTTGCACTAGGTTCTTTCGTTTGCGTGGGTTTGTGGGCTCTACAAAAGGTGTACATTGAGACACTCCTGTTAATATCATTACCTATTGCAGGTCGCTAAACTGACATCTTTGCCCTCTGACGGCACTTGGAGAGACCTTGATGGACTTCATGACTTAACACCTCCTCCCTCATCGAGGAATGACAATCCTATCCTTGTACAAAGTACATTGACAACAGACAAGGAAGCCTTAGCAGTATGATAGCCACTCAGCTGGAAGGGTATATGCTTTGGCCAACCCTTGCTGAGAAACCTTATCACTGCCTGGCGATCTGCAGCTTCCTTTGTGGCCTCTCTAATGACACCCAGCTTTGATTGTGACACCTCTTTAGATGTGATGACTGCTTCAACATATGCCTTCACCTCATCATCCATCTCTGAGCAGCAGTGCTCTCTCAGAGGATTCTGAGAAAGTGTGTCTGCCACCACCAAACATTTACCAGGGAAATGCACTGCTTTCACATTGAAGAGCATAAAGGCGCATTAGTAACTGCTGACATCGTAATAGGGCACGATCAATATCATAGGAGTTGATGAGTGGGACCAAACGTTTGTGGTCTGTTTGCAGGCAAAATTCATCCAAGCATTGAAGGTAGCGGGTGAACCGCTACCATGCCCACACACCTGCCAGGCACTCCTTTTCAATTTGGGAGTATCTGCACTCTGCTTCAATCAAGGTTCTGGAACCAAATGCGACTGCAAGTATTGCATCACCATGAACTTGGAGCAAGGCAGCTCCTAACCCAAAACTACTGGCATCTGCACTGACTATAGTGGGTTTCGCAGGATCGTAATATGCGAGAGCGGGAGCTGTGGCTAACTTGCACTTTACTTTGCTCAGAGACTGCTCGTGGACTGTCCAAAGCCAGACTGCATCCTTCTTCAGCAAAGCTGTGTCTGGCTGGAGCTTCCGTGTAAAGCTCTGGCACAAATTTGCCTAAATAATTAATCATTCTCAGAATTTGCCTAAGCGCTGTCAAATTAGTGGGACTGGGCATATCAGTGATTGCTTTCACCTTGGTTGCATCAGGCTTGATTTGGTCCTGACCAATTGTGTGGCCAAAATACTGCAGCACAGATTTGTTAAAGTGACATTTATCATGGTTCAGGTCTCAGACCTCACTCTCTAATAGTTCTCAGAACAGCCTCAAGATTCTCGTCATGCTTGTTTTGGTCATCCATGTCATCCATGACAACTACAGTGCCTTTGTGTCCAGTTAGAAGTGTACTCATTTCTTTTTGGAAAATTTTGGGTGCTGAAGTAACCCCAAATGGTAGTCTATTAAAACAGAACTGTCCTACTAGAGTTATGAATGTGGTCAACTTCACACAGCTTGGGTCCAAAGGGATTTGCCAAAACCCTGAGGATGTGTTCAGAGTAGAAAACACATAGGCTCCTGAGAGTTTGGGGGCAATATCTTCTAATGTTGGGAGAATAAACCACTCACATTTTACAGCCATATTCAAATGCTTGAGGTCAACACAAATCCTGAAAGAACCATTGGGCACACCATTCCATTGGTTCAGTGACTTCCCTAAGGACTGCATGTGCTAAGCTCATTTTCTACCTTAGAAAACAGGGGAAAGGGAATTCTACGAGGTCTGGCCAGACTATAAGGAGTGGCATCTGACTTAAGTTCAACTTTTACTGGTTCACATTTAAGCAAGCCAATGTCTCAATAGATATCATCATAGTCTGTAATTTCATCCACTCTCTGTACTAGGCCCATCTTACAAGCAGTGGTTCGACAGAGCAAATTGTTAGCAAATGGCCCATCTACAACAAAACAATTTTCCCTTTACTTTGAGTATTTGTTAGGAATTTTTCCCATTCAGCTCACTTTCCCCCAGGACTTCTCACGTGTATACTGCTTTTGTCCAGGGGAGGGCACCCTTGTAAGATCTCATATGTATAGTGAGACATGATGGTGATGTCAGCCCCAGTATGAATTTTGAACTTGAGTGATTTGCCCTGTATAGGCAGAGTAATGCACCACCTGTCCTCAGAAGCAGACTCATTCATTACAGACCCGAGGAAAAATGTATCACGTGTCTCAGTGTCACACTTCCAGCTCTTTGACATTTTTCGTTTTACATGCAGTGGCAAAATGTCCTAGTTTATTGCATCTCCTGCATCGCTTATTACGTGCGGGGCAATTATTCTCTCTGTATGTGCGATTACAGTGCACGCTGTCTATGGCTCCTTTCCTCTTACCACCATTCATATCGCGCTCACTTGAGCAGCTGCTCCCCCGCTCGCACATTGGGTCTTAATGAGCTCAGACAGCTGCGCGATCTGGACCGCTTTGTCCAAAGTCATTTCAGGTTCCATTTGTAAACTTTAACAAATGTCACGATCAATGTCTGAAATGTTCCTATGACAACTTTATCCCTTAAGGCTGATTTATACTTCTGCGTCGGACCTACGCTGGAGCCTCATTAAATGGTTTTATTGCACACCTTCCAGCCAATCAGAATGAAGTATTCAAACAAACCATGGTATAATTTGGTATGGAAACTTTCACCTACCTCTAAAGATGTCAAGTACTTCCCATCATGGTCCCTGAAGGAGCGTTTTATGAAGGTTTGTGTTGCCATGAGGCTGAAACTCTTGTGTTCAGAGGTGATTTCATTCAGTTCCAGGGGAAAGGAGTCCTTGAGCTTCTCCATTCCACTCTGGTAAACCTCAAGCCCCTCCTGCAATGCAGCTTCATTCTCAATCATTGACATGGCGATCACAGCATTCTCCAGACATGGCACAGCCCCACTGGAGATGGTGTCCACGTACATTTTCGCAAGATGACCCAAAACTTTAGTAAGGTAGAGGAATCAAAAACAAGGAATTAAAAAAGGAAAAAATAAAATTATGCTGGCTGCTTACAGAGTGACAAATGGCAGGTGATCTGGTTAGCATAGTGGCTTCATTCCTGAAGCTGTTTTATATTTTTCAAGCATCATGTCATGAAGATGTTTGTGAATAAAATGTACAAAAACAGGAAACACTGCCCACCATAAAACAAAACTCACAGTCCAAAACATTAAGAGGCTTACTGATTTACCTCTGCCGGTGACCGTGTATCCATCTTTCAGATATTTCACTTGGCTCTGGTCAAAGATAAACTGGCAGAAACGATCAGTGACCTCGAAGAATTTTTTTGAAATCTCAGCTGGGTCCAGAGTCTCCAGATAAGAGACATTGTCTGGATGAGTTGGGAATGGGAAGGTGAAACATTTCCGTGATGGGAAATATTTACGAATGCACTCTCTTGGAAGGTTGTATTTATTCACATGACTTGAGTTACCTTCAAGAGAACAACACAAAGATTTCCTTCAGTCAAATGATACACACAGTGTACAAAATTAAATGTTTAAAATAAAAGAAACTATAAGTATCAAATTGATGTTAATGATAAATGACCTTAGGTATCACTGTAGGTAAACACAGGAAGCTAAAAATCAGTTATTGGACCTGGCTAGGTTTTGCTTGCTCACGGAAAGATTAAGCAAATATCCATAATCAAGCTGCACAATGTGATAAAGCAGTTAATTAAATAAAGGTTCAGGCTTAAATATTACCTAATTTTAGCCTCAGAGCAAACTCTAGATATTCATCCTCTGTTACGTCTTGGCCATTGATGTTTAGCTGCAGAGTGAAGTCCCTCACAGCCCAGATGAATTTGGGGAAGAACTTCACAAACTCTGAATCATCTACAACTTCATCAGGTGATTTGATCTTGATGTACTCTGTTAACTCAGTGACATATCTGTTTAGTGTGAGTTAAAGAACAGTTATAGATTCACTATGAGCCAGGAACCATATATAAAATCAGTAATCTCGAAAGAGAACAGAGTTGTTTATATATATATATATATATATGAAGGCCACAATGACATTGAGTCTTTGTAATTTAAATGCATGAAAAACTTTTTGAAATATAATCTGCAAGCTCTAAATTAAACAATCATAGAGGAATTTTGACTACACTTGTTGCTTAATCCCGGCAACATAGTATGCGGCAGATGCATGGTCATTATTATCAAACTCATATATTTATGTATTAGTGTTGTCAAAATTAGTGCGTTAGCGCATGCAAATATTTCATAGAGACATCAGTACCAGTATTAATATCAGTGATACTGGTCTTCATTCATAAAAAAGATCCCATTAAACAAAATTTAAAATAAACTGTCTAGTGTTTCTACATTATTTTGGAACTGTGAAATTATTACAGTATAAAAATATTAAAAACTCCAATGTTTTAATCGTGATTTACAATTACAGAAAACATGTTTTTTAATCAATTGACAGCACTACTACGTTTTCTTGTTAGTTTTACAAAAAATACTTAAAGTTGAATTTACTTAAAATATACATGCACCATTTTTGCATCACGCTTTTTAAGTAAATTCAACATATAATTTTTTATCACTGAAGAATATTTCTATAGTGACAATGAAATTCAAATTATGATCAGAAGGATACTGCAGTTCCTCTATGGCCTGTTGTCAATAGTTCCTCGGCTGTTCAGCACTAGAGTGCTACTCAGAAGACGGCCAGAGAGAAGATCTTGGTGTCATGCTTTGAGTCCCCCTGAGGATATAGGATATGTTGATTTGACATGAGACCACAACCCATAATAGAAGACACACAATTGCCTGAGATTTTTTTGAATGGTGCTCTTAAGAATGATCTGTGAATGTGAGATTGGTGTACAATATGATATTAAAGATCCTGAAGATTCCTGAAGATTGATTTTCATGTTGGTTTTATCACTAATATCATACACCACAGTTCATTTCCATCTGAACTGTGGATGGAGAGTTGCTCCTGCATCTTTGTCTGTATACAGACTTTCTCGTTTTTCTCCCCTCGGCTAAATAGTTGAACTATAACTAAAGTCATCACTACATTCATTCCCACAATCTCTGTTCAAGCTCTGACTCTTGTTCAAACATTCTGGGATTGTAATGTTAATAGGTTGTGGTCCTAGGATCAAATTTTGTAGCATTCCGGGTCCAACTTGCATTGACACAGAAGACTCTCCAGCAGTTTATGGAATCAAAGTTCTGTTTGAATGGATACATAAATAAATAGACAGACAGATACTATATGATGAAACTAATTTGGCAGTCACCTTGTCCACGTCTCCGAGTCCCTCAGTGTCCAGCAGCACCAGAGTGGTTCCTGCTTTAGTGGGGTGATCCACACACCACATCCAGATGCCCTTCGTCTTGGACTCAATGGTGCTGCCCAATGCAAACCCTAAAAATGGCACACAAAAAAATGACTTGCATGTAGGGCTGGACAATTAATCGAAAAGTAAATTTAGAACATTTTTCAGGTATCTGAAAATATTAACAGGTTTTTTAATCTTGTTAATACTTTCCCCTTAAAAACATACTACCGCATGTAGTCACGTGACTCAGGCCTGTCCAGTCAGCGGCATGGAAGCAACATGGAGGCAAACGGCGAGCCAACACACACAGATGGCGCACGAGTGGTGAGCCCTAAAGTGAGATCACTTTTACTTGTGTCTTCACTAAACTTTGTCAATTGTATGTGTTTTAAGGCTTGCCAGTTTGGACCAAAGACGGGATGCTGGAGTGGGGCAGTATATATATTTTTTTGTTGTTGTTGTTGTTGTTGTTTGGTGTATTGTACTGTACAGTATATTAAGGAATAAATAAAATGTGCAAATGTATACATTTGTGTCTTTTGTTGTGTTTATCATGTAAAAATATTTTTTAAGAGGGAGAAGCAAGAAACATAACTTATTACCATTTTTTGTAGTATTGTTTTGAATTTATCTCACCAGTGTTTAAGACTTTTTGTAGTGTGTGTGTGTTATTGAGGGATTTGCGTGTCATGTCTGAGGGCAAAGTTTGGTTTTTCACCTAGATTGAAAGGTTGTGAGTGGAGAGTTTAATTTTGACCTAAAAATAGGAAGTTTGGTGAATTGGGTGAGAAGTTATGGATTTGTGTTTAGAGTTTCGAGAAAAGGAGGCATAATTTCAAGAAATGTGTTTAAAATGTTCAATTAATCAAGATTGGGATTTTAGGTCATAATCATCCATCCCTACTTGTATGCATATAACTGAATGATGTTTCTCTTAAAGGTGCCCTAGAACTCTATTTCACAAGATGTAATATAAGTCTAAGGTGTCCCCAGAATGTGTCTGTGAAGTTTCAGCTCAAAATACCCCATAGATTTTTTATTATACAATATTTTAACTGCCTATTTTGGGGCGTAATTAAAAATGCGCCGATTCAGTGCGTGGGCAATTCTAGGGCACCTTTAAGCTTTTGGATGCTATCAGCACTGCCTGTGTATTTCTAACCTGTTTGTTGTCCTGCGAGGCGATTCATCAGGTAGGACTTCCCGGTGCGGTAGAGACCCACCACGGCCACCACCACCACTGGCTGCTGGATCTGCTGCAGGATCTGTAGAGCTGACTGCTGCACACACAGCTTCCCATCTGACTCCGTGTCAATCAAGCATACTGGTTTGTCCATGATCACTGGAGAATACAGCTGTCCAACAGATACACACATTTAAAATCCTTTAAGTAACTGCAGTGTACTCGAGGTAAAAAGTTAAGATGGGTTGAAAAATATTCCAGTAATTCTACAGTATACAATAGAGTAATTCTGCACTGAGCAGCTTTTTCTGTTTTGGGGAACTTTCTGTAAAAGTGTTTCTCATGTCTTCTTACACACATACAAATGTGGATAGAGAAACAGACAAAAGCAGCAGAATATACTGACTTATACACACAAACATTCCAATAAAACCCACATCATTTATCCACACTCACATAATGCACACATACACACATTCACCACAAATTACACAAAAACACTGATTGAGATATAAAATGTGTGTTTTATTTGTGTTCATCTACCATATCAGCCCAAATGCAAACTCCTCTGGTCTAGAAACTCGCTGGGTTTAGTTGACGAAAAAGATCATTTTAAGCTGTAACAAGACATGGCCATAAACTTTATCACGACATATGTCAGGGTGTAGAGATCACTCATACCCATTCTTACACATACACACACACGTCTGGTTTGCTATCCTTGTGGGGACTTTCCATAGAAGTAATGATTTTTATATTGTACAAACTGTATATTATATCCCCTTACAGTAACCCTACCCCTAAACCCACCCATCACATTAAAATAAATAAATAAAAATAAATATTCTGTATGATTAATAAGCTTGTTTCCTCATTTCCTCCATTTAGGTCCCCACGGTGACATGAGTTCCATGAGTCTGTGTGCATTCAAGTCCCCACTGGGATAGAAAAACATGTACACACACAAATACATTTATATGTGGCTTATGGTGACTCTTTAGTGTAATAGCTTTTATCCTGAGCAAATAATATTTTCTATTCACTAACCAAAACCCCATGGATGAAGGAACGTCACTTACCCTTTTGCTTTACTTAACTCAGTAGCTCAATCTGAGTTGTATACATGTTGTAGTTTTCTGACATTATATCTGTATATCTTAGACACACCTTTAGTCCAGCCCCTTAGTCAAAAGTAAGTTAGGGGATGTCCCTGGTCTTTCAGGGTTATTTTTGTGGCTGACTTACATCCACTTTTATTGGCAAAAGCCATGTGCAGTTTAACTCTTGGTTACTTTCACTTTCAAAATGAGCAACTGCTACATATGTCAGCATATACAAGAAACGTGGAGTCTTCCCAGAATGTCCGACCACATTGTCAATCACTATGTTTACATGTGTACATGTGCAATTATTTTTAATAATCAAAGTAAGGTCTTAATCGCAGTAAGACATACAGTAAGACTCAAGTTGACACAGTGTTCATTATTCTGATTATTCTCTAATAAGTATAGTTATACCAAACTCAGAGGCATACAGTATGCATGTTACCTGCCATTGTTTTAATCTACTCACATCAAATTCAAAATACTTTTTTTATGGAAGAACTGGATGTTTTTCAGCACTGTGATGAACATCGCAATGCCGGGTTTGTCTACCCTGCCATTGTGTTCTTCGTCTGGATGAAGATACGGAGCAGAGACTGTGCAGTGAGTTGTGTTGACAGAGTTTAATGAGTTGGAAAAGGAAAAAACTTCAAAATAATGTCACAGAGTTCATTCATGAAGTTGTACAAACAACACACGTCATTCGTGTAGAACCAAGCACATGCTCACTTTGTTCAGAGCAGTAATAATGAGATTAAGGTGTTAACATGCCTGATACATGCCAGAGTAAGTGCAACTCTCGCTCGTCCTCGGACGGAGGAAGAATGAAGAGCGTAATGACCTGTGCTCTGAACGGAGTGGAGAGCACCTTACGCACACATTCATGTCTTGCTTTGAGGACGACTTTACAGTCGTTTGGCCCAAACTCAACTCACTTGACAGATGCTAGGGCCAGCAGGAGGGCAGTCTTCAGCAAGAAGGGCCGGTACACCGCCGACTAAAGCGGCTCATAGTGTGGGCCCCTCAGGGCCCTGTCGACAGGTCCCAAGTTGGAATAATAAGGGGGCAAGGTGAGGCAGGTATTATGGTCCCCTTCAAGAATCAAAATTCCCCCCCTAGAATCAAAAATTGAATTTACCTTGGCATAGTTGAATAACAAGAGTTCAGTACATGGAAATGACATACAGTGAGTCTCAAACTCCATTTTTTCCTCCTTATATAAATCTCATTTGTTTAAAAGACCTCAGAAGAACAGGCGAATCTCAACATATGATCCGACTGTAAACAGTCGGTGTTAATATGTACGACCCCAATATTTGCATATGCCAGCCCATGTTCAAGGCATTAGACAAGGGCAGCCAGTATTAACGTCTGGATCTGTGCACAGCTGAATCATCAGACTAGGTAAGCAAGCAAGAACAACAGCGAAAAATGGCAGATGGAGCAATAATAACTGACATGATTCATGATAACATGATATTTTTAGTGATATTTGTAAATTGTCTTTCTAAATGTTTCGTTAGCATGTTGCTAATGTACTGTTAAATGTGGTTAAAGTTACCATTGTTCTTACTGTATTCACGGAGACAAGAGCCGTCGCTATTTTCATTTTTAAACACTTGCAGTCTGTATAATTCATAAACACACAACTTCATCTTTATAAATCTCTCCAACAGTGTAGCATTAGCCATTAGCCAAGGAGCACAGCCTCAAACTCATTCAGAATCAAATGTAAACATCAAAATAAATACCATACTTACGCGATTAGATATGCTGCATGACGAACACTTTGTAAAGATCCATTTTGAGGGTTATATTAGCTGTGTGAACTTTGTTTATGCTGTTTAAGGCAAGTGCGCGCTCCGGGGGCGGGGGAGCACGAGAATTTAAAGGGGCCGCAGCCTGAATCGGCGCATTTATAATGATGCCCCAAAATAGGCAGTTAAAAAAATTAATAAAAAAAATCTATGGGGTATTTTGAGCTGAAACTTCACAGACACATTCAGGGGACACCTTAGACTTATATTACATCTTTTGAAAACACGTTCTTCGGCACCTTTAAAGCACGGTTCGCTGCTATGGCTGCCCTGTAAACTTTGAGCGTGTAAGGGGTGCGCCTTTTTTCCAGCAGCTCCTGCAGGAAAGAAAACACCAGTGGGGTCTTCATTCTGTACTGCACACCAGTCGGAGAAGGCAGACCATTTAAGGGTGTAGAGGCATCTGGGTGCCTTTTCTCAGTGTCAGGAAGCACTCTTTGTGGTTACTTTCACACCAAGTGAGGCACCGGTGCTGCAGATGTCCAGCTCTGAGGACTTGGATGTTGAAAGCATCGAGGCAGAAGATGTTGAGAGCTCACCACCTCACTCACTTGTGTTTGCGGAACTGGTTGGGACACGGAGAGGGGCGGGGAAGAGGTCCTGACACCAGTGGTGTCAGAACTTTGAGGGTAGTCCCCTCAGGGGAGAAGTGGTCAACACCGCAGTATACAGTGCCCATTTCTCCTCTGTGCCCTCAGGGGGGCATTCTGCCAACCCTGCCACCTCATGTGCTTCAGGGTGCAGTGGTCCCCGGTGAGTATATATCTCATCACGCACCCGGAAACATAGGGGCGTTGGGATGCTGCTACGCAATACGAGTGAACCGTATTGATCAGGGAACTATACTTATTAGTGAATAATCAGAATAAAAAAATTGCATGTAAACTGGAGTGAAGAGTAATGGTCACATCATGTAAACATCTTACTGCAAAAATTGGTGCACATGTAAACATAGTCATTGTTAATTTGTGTTTTGTTTTTTTTCCTGATGAAATTCACTGGAAATTCCCAACAATGTCCCTCAAAGTATCTCTCTGGTTATTCCTAATGGCTTACTTACATCCACTTCAGTTAATTACACAAATAGCAATGTGCAGTTTAACTCTTATTTTCACTTTCAAAATGAGCAACTGCAACAAGTGTTAGCATATACACGAAACCTGGAGTCTTCTCAGATTGTGCAACCACATTGTCATTGTTAATCTGTGTTTTTTTCTTTTTTTTTCTGTTGAAATTCACTGGAAATTCCCAATGTCTGACTTTGTCAGCACCACGCACAGTGGCGTGGGTTTTTTCATAGGGGTGGCCAGGCAGGGGCCAGCAACCAGTCTGTAGTGGCACAGAAATCTTCATTATTTCAACATAAAAATGAGTCTGACTATAATGTACTGGACTGTGCCTACAACACTGCTGAATACAGTTAATGTTTAGCCTACTTAATTGTAATTGAGATAGTGAATTATATCACGGAATGCTGAGTGAATTTGACCATTTATTTATTATTTTTAAATGTTTTTTTATTCATTCCTCACTTGCAGGCATATTAATAAAGGGGCTCACACCATAGCTGAATTTCAACTTGTTCAGTTAGCTTGTTCTGGTTCTCAAAGCCCCCAATAGCTTGTTCTCCATTGTTGCATCTCCATGGATGAGACATGCAGATAACTACTTATTGTAGTTCAAAGAATACTCAACCTTCATTGAATTTTATGTATAATCAATGAACTTTTCTGAGTTTGTCTGTTTCAAAAACTAACCAAAAGAGTAAACACTAGTCTTTCTATATTGTCAAAATAAATAATTGAAAGAGTTCTTTCAAACCTACAAAGAAAAAAAGAAAAAGTGTTCTCTTTTGAATTCCCATTTGCTGATGTGGAAGTTGAACCAAGATGTGCAAAGAGGAGAAGAGGAAAGAGACTGCTAATCCAGAACCAGCAATAAATCAAGCGTTAGCGTTAGTTCTGGCAGGTCACGTTAGTCAAGCTGGCATCAGCTGACTCCCAGGTGACTCCCGTCTACCTATAGGAATACGACGCCTATCACAGCATCCATATATAAGCTCCTCAGTATTATCAGCAGCTATTGCATTTCTCAGGAGCTAATTACCCTCCTCCATCCCCAGCTCCTCCTCTCTTCAGTCAGAATTGGCCTTATGATTCCCCTGAATCAAACTAATTCTTGAAATATGTGTATGTTAAACATGTATAAATATTGACTTAAATTATATCTGCATATGTTGGTTCTGTTCAGTTTACCCTAAGGGGGGTTATTGCTGCTCTCCCTGCTCTTATCCATGCTAAGCTGCATGGATGCGCAGGGAGTTCTTGCCCAGAACAGAATCATACCGCCAATACAAACTCTATGCATTATCAATCATATTTTGACGATAGTGGTCCTGACAGAATTATCATTGAAGCTCTCAAGCCATGATTGCTCAATTGATATTTTACCTGGTCGTGCTGACAAATTTATTTATTCAGATACAAGCTGTTATTAACACTTGGGTACAGAAGAACCACATGCTTTTGCAGCTAATATGTGGTGGTGATTAACCAACTACACTGCCAAATCTGAAGGAAAAACAGGTGACTGTTATGTTTGCACAAAAATGCCACATTGTGCTTCTAGACCACATGTAGAGGTTAAATCACCAATAACAGAAGAATAACTAGAATGCCCTTAGTATTTTGAATGATGCAGCCATCAGGATGATGGCTCCAAATAGAACTGCAATATAGAGTTGTGGAAAAAGTAGAATAATGATGCTTGCAATGCAAGTACATGCAAAAGTGACAACCACTGGCTCTATTCCAGACTCACTGTTGTGTATGGAAAGGGAAACTGGAACAGTGAGACTGGGAGTAATTCCTAAAAGTAAATATAATCGAACATACCATCATTGTGAGATAAAATATATGCCCTGTTGTATGGACTGCCTTTTGAAATATGGAAAATTCAATGTGACTGCATGTTCTAGAGCAGGGATTCCCAAAGTGTGGTACGCGCACCCCCAGGGGTACGCGAGCTGCCACCAGGGGGTGCGCGAGAGGAAAAATGTAATGGCGGTCTGTTTTTTTATGTTGGATTTTTCAATACAGTAAACATTTCCTTTGTAATCGCTTTTATTTTAAATAAAAAACTATAATTTATTAGTTTTTGATAGAAACGTAGCTGCTGTCTTCTACGCACTGCAGGCTAGGCTATATGCGTGCCAACTTGCTTCATTCATTCCATATATATTATAAATATGCTTAACTGGCTGAAACCAGGGAAACTGTCAAGTGGGACGTCTTATGATAAAGTTGTTAGTCACGAAGGAGGAGAGGGACCAAGAGAGAGTGAGGATTTGGAGGCAACAGAGACGGAGAGAATAGCCTATTGCTGCAATCTTTCTTTTACGCGGCTGAAAATAACCGTGCTTTCTGTTACTGAGCCTGTGTCTGTCACTCGTCCTCTTAAAAGTGGAAGCTTGTGCGTAGCTTTGTTGCATTATATTCAAACTTTGTTGATGTTGTTATTGTCATGTGTGTTTTGGTTATTTGCGCATGATTAAACATGAGTCTTTATATGGCGATAAAACAAAGCTTTGTTGCGTTTTTTTTTTTTAAGTGGGGATTGAGGGTGCGCCAATCCGGTTGGGACATAGAAGAAAAAAAAAGTTTGGGAACCTCTGTTCTAGAGGAACACCATGTCCTGTATCCACTATGTATGTTCTAGTTATTGTGCACTTACGCTAGGTCAAAAATGCTTCACTGGGAGCTGAGGCTGAGAGCCGTCAAAGATTGATTTTGGTTGTGTGGATATAGAGTCTACACTACTCTCCCAGAAGATTGGAGTGGAAGATGTGCTCTTTAACTTTGTAAGAATATTCCATGGTTATTAGACCACAAAAACCTGACGTTATGAAAAAGAAACACTCCCTCTCTGGCCGCAGTTCGTTCAACTGGTAATTTGAGCAGAAGTAATTCAGTACCAATGCAACATCGACTCTGGACTGGTACTGAAAAATTCTTTGAAACACTGAAGTAGAGGTTACAAGATATGAATTAATGTCATTCATCAATACTACAAGAGACTCATTGGCTGGTGTTCAACAGGAACTTCGAGGGCTCTGTTTAACTGCCCTGCAAAACAGGCTGGTCTTAGATCAGATAACTGCGGTGAGAGGAGGAGTGTGTGTTATGGTTGGTACCTCTTGTTGTACCTAAATCCCTGAGAATGATGCAGCTGGTCATTTAATCTCAGAGGGTTTAAAAAATATGACTAGAATTGCTCAAGAATTACAAGGACGAGAGGTTGATGATAATCAAAGTGTGTTCTTAGCGTGCCTCACAGGATGGCAACAAATGCTTGTATCTGCCTTAATTCCTATAAGTGTGATCCTATTAATCATCTCATTTATTATTTGTTATATTATTCCATTTATCAGGGTTTTGATTAATCATGCTATGAATAACTTTGTATCCTTTCAATATGCTTTGATGAATAAAACTGACAAGCATTAGTAATTGTGAAGGAAAATGAAGGAAATGTTTGTTGAAGAATGTTATGATTATGAAAGTGATTGTATTTGTGTGTAAGAAAAGTAATGCTGAGACTTAGGTGTGGCAATTTTATTGCCAAAAGGGGCAATTGAAAGATTTTATGTTTAAAGTGCTGGTCTCAGCATTGAAGGAAGGTAGACATAAGGTCTTTTGTCCTCTGTTTAGTTGTATTTTATACTTCAACATCTGTTTCTCTTTATGTACTGGAACAATTTCCATGTAAGGTTTGAGGGTCCTATGGCCAAATGGGGAGACAGGGAATGGTCCCTGCCTTTTGTATTGCAAGTATGGAAGAGGGTCTTCTTAGATCCCCAGGAAGGCATGGGTACTTGGCTGGAAGTTGACCATATTTAGACGTGTTTCTCTTTCTCTTATTGGTTAAATCCATACTACTCCCCTTGTACTCTTTCTATATAATCTGACCCAGCTAAATAAAAATGAGACTTTATACTCTCCCTCAGCGCTGAGATTGTTCATTCAATTTCCAATTAAAAGGACTGAGATGAGGCACGCCTCGGGATTGATAATCTAACAGAAACCCAAAGTAAAGTGAGGAACCTTAAGAGTTATTTTCGATGCTAATCTTTCATTTGATTCTTTTGTTCAGAGTACTGTTAAAACATCTTTTTTCCATCTCAGAAACATCACAATTCAAGATCAAGATTGTGTCCTATGTTAAATTTTCCTTTAGAAGAAAAGCTGATAATTTGCTTCGTTGTCCCTCAGATAGACTACCGTTATGCCCTTTTAGATGGAGTTTCTAAATAATAATAAGCTGCAATGTGTACAAAATTCAACTGCCAGGATCTTAACTGGGTCCAGGATATGCTTATTCGGCAAAGCGACAAAGGGTCGTTGACGCAGCGCAAGTTTCCTCGAAAGGGAACATCTCAGGTTACAACTGTAACCATAGTTCCCCAAGGGAACGAGACACCATGTAACCTTGCCATACTTCATTTGTTCCTGTGATCGACTTGCTTTGGCTAATTGAAGCTAACGTTGGTCATTCCGGAAGTGCTTTAATGCTTTCCTGGCCATGACGTCACCCGCCCGTGACGTTCACTCTCGCAATTGGACAAATTGACAAACGTGCTTCAGATGCAATCACGCAGAGGCATTCTCAAAGCGTAATTGATGAAGCATCTCTCTCCATTCTCAGACGTAAACAAGGTACGTTTTATAGTACATAGACAAAATCTCATTACTCCACTCTGTTGCTCACACAGAGAAGTGATTATGGAAACAGAAAAACAGTCCAATACTGAAATAAGGATTACATCACACACCAGAAGATGACCGATGAATTTTAGTTGCGCATCCGACGCACATTAATGCATCCAAGTCTTGCTTTATACATGGCTGACTCACCTGTTCCTCAACAGTTTTTTCTGCATCCCTTTCACCGCCCTGTCTCCTCACACTCGCCTGGTTACTTTCTTAACCAGAGATACGGTAGAGTACTCTGGGTTCGGGCCACATTGTGAGCTCAGAGCCCTTCCCCAAAGACTATGCAAAATATGCATACTCTTTTACTAAACATATCTCTTTTATCTAAACATTTTTACGTGTGAACTTGTAAAATAATATTAGAGAAACAAATTAGTCTTCTCCACAGAAGCATAAAATGACAGCTGCTATGATGATCAGAGCAGAATTAACACGTTTAGTCTTTAAACATATGAAAAATCTTCCCGTTAACACTTTATATGCTGAATGTGATCTGGGACTGTCGCTAGATATACTTTAACAGCATATGATTACGTTTTTCTGCCTTAGCCAATCAGCTCACAAATCTGTGTGCATTCACAATGCTTTTTTTTTTGTTTAAATATATATATATATATATATATATATATATATTATATTTAAAACAAGAAGCATTTATAGATAAGCTGGACAATAACATCACTGTTTTGTCCAGAGCTGCTGTATAGATAAATGAACTAAATTAACCTCTTAGCATTCCTGTAAAATTTGCCTAAAACGCCTAAAAAAAGGCATACCCAAAGTAAATTACATGCTGTTCTTGAACCATTTGGAGTATATGCATGGTTGTGGTCTCTTTTGAAAGGTATGTATGCAGCGGGCGGTACAGTTGAATGCTAACAGGTTAATAACTAATGCTTTTCTCTTTTGTTTACAATGGACATGAATCAACACTGAACTTACTAAAGCTAGACAGTGACTTTATTTTCTTCTAGAGCTTCTGTACAGCTGAAATAGCATAATTTTCCTGTTATCAATCAAAACCTGCTTTGAAAAAATCTGTATTGTAAAAAGTGCTATATAAAAAAAAGTGACTTGACAAAATTAAAACTTTCATGGGGAGTGAAGGAACTAAATCTGGACCGTTTTCAGTCCTGCAGTACCAGTGCAGTGATTAGGATGCAGTATTAGTGGTTTTTAGCTGTGTTGTCTGCTTCTCTATTATATATATATATTCTTTGAGTGTCTGTTTGAGGCTGACATCTAGTGGATGTTTTATTATCTGTGAACTTTAGACTTGCAGAGAAACCTGTTTTGTACACGTCACTCAAACACAGAACCAGGAAACAGGAATCACATGAGTTCAGGGAAACTGAAACTGAAGTGTAGTTGAGCTGTTGTGTGTTTGTGTCTCTGTGTTCATGCAGTAAAATGGCAGAAGCCAGAATTTCTCAGAATGAGTTCCTGTGTCCAGTGTGTCTGAATCTCCTGAAGGATCCAGTGGCCATTCCCTGTGGACACAGTTACTGTAAGATCTGTATTACAGGCTGCTGGGATCAGGAGGATCAGATGAGAGTCTACAGCTGCCCTCAGTGCAGACAGACCTTCAGTCCAAGACCTGCTTTAGCTAAAAACACCATGCTGGCTGAAGTGGTGGAGAAACTGAAGAAGACTAAACTTCCTGCTGACTGTTACGCTGGAGCTGGAGATGTGCAGTGTGACGTCTGTACTGGAAGAAAACACAAAGCTGTCAAGTCCTGTCTGGTGTGTCTGGAGTCTTACTGCCAAACTCATTTTGACCGTCATGAGGATTTTCACTCACGTAAGCCACATAAAGTGACTGATGTAACTGGACGACTGCAGGAGATGATCTGCCCAACACATGACAAGATCCTTGAGGTTTTCTGCCGCACTGATCAGAAGTGTATATGTCTGCTGTGTACGATGGATGAACATAAAAACCACAACACTGTATCAGCTGCAGCACAGAGGAAAGAGAAACAGGTATGCACTTACAATATGAAATAATGTAGACACACTTATGCCTCATGTTCATTCATAAAAACTGTCAAAATGAAATATTTTCTAAACCAATTTATGGCAACTAATTTGATTCATATTCTTTTAGTTTCTTTACCATAATTTTTGAAAAATTACAAATGCAATGTATATGCAGGTATCTGTACTCAGTATCACCAAGTACCAAAAATGAAAGTATCAGTGTTCTGGAAAAAGTGTATCCCTAGTTTGAACCTTTGAGCATTTCCATACTAGATCTCACCATCAATATTTGATTCATATCTATAGTGCAATATATTATGCATCCAATATTTTTTTTTGATGGCCGATGCCAATATCTTCTATATCCAAGTGGCCAATGATTGGTATAAAGCAAATACACAGGTGCTGGTCATATAATTAGAATATCATCAAAAAGTTGATTTATTTTCTCTAATTCCATTCAAAAAGTGAAACTTGTATAATATATTCATTCATTACACACAGACTGATAAAATTCAAATGTTTATTTATTTTAATTTTGATGATTATAACTGAGAACTAAGGAAAATCCCAAATTCAGTATCTCAGAAAATTAGAATATTGTGAAAAGGTTCAATATTGAAGACACCTGATGCCACACTCTAATCAGCTAATTAACTCAAAACACCTGCAAAGGCCTTTAAATGGTCTCTCAGTCTAGTTCTGTAGGCTACACAATCATGGGGAAGAATGCTGACTTGACAGTTGTCTAAAAGACGACCACTGACACCTTGCACAAGGAGGGCAAGAACACAAAAGGTCATTGCAAAAGAGGCTGGCTGTTCACGAGCTCTGTGGTCCAAGCACATTAATAGAGAGGCGAAGGGAAGGAAAGAGATGTGTAGAAAAAAGTGTACAAACAATAGGGATACCGCACCCTGGAGAGGATTGTGAAACAAAACCCATTCAAAAGGGGGAGATTCACAAGAGGACTGGCGCTGGAGTCAGTGCTTCAAGAACCACTACGCACAGACGTATGCAAGACATGGGTTTCAGCTGTCGCATTCCTTGTGTCAAGCCACTCTTGAACAACAGACAGCGTCAGAAGTGTCTTGCCTGGGCTAAAGACAAAAAGGACTGGACTGCTGCTGAGAGGTCCAAAGATATGTTCTCTGATGAAAGTAAATTTCGCATTCTTTGGAAATCAGGGTCCCAGAGTCTGAGGAAGAGAGGAGAGGCACACAATCCACGTTGCTTGAGGTCCAGTGTAAAGTTTCCACAGTCAGTGATGGCTTGTGGTGCCATGTCATCTGCTGGTGTTGGTCCACTGTGTTTTCTGAGGTCCAAGGTCAACGCAGCCGTATACCAGGAAGTTTTAGAGCACTTCATGCTTCCTGCTGCTGACCAACTTTATGGAGATGCAGATTTCATTTTCCAACAGGACTCGACACCTGCACACAGTGCCAAAGCTACCAGTACCATGGTGTCCCTGTTCTTAATTGGCCAGATATCTATGGGGTTATTGTGAAGAGGAAGATGGATATGCCAGACCCAACAAGGCAGAAGAGCTGAAGGCACTATCAGAGCAACCTGGGTCTCATAACACTGAGCAGTGCCACAGACTGATCGACTCCATGCCACGCCGCATTGCTGCAGTAATTCAGGCAAAAGGAGCCCCAGCTAAGATTGAGTGCTGTACATGCTCATACTTTCATCTTCATACTTTCAGTTGGCCAAGATTTCTAAAAATCCCCAAGTTTGTATTGGTCTTAAGTAATATTTTAATTTTCTGAGATACTGAATTTGGGATTTTCCTTAGTTGTCAGTTATAATCATCAAAATTAAAAGAAATAAACATTTGAAATATATCAGCCTGTGTAATGAATGAATATAATATACAAGTTTCACTTTTTGAATGGAATTATTGAAATCAACTTTTTGATGATATTCTAATTATATGACCAGCACCTGTATACTTTATATTTCTTTTAATTAATATTTAATAAATTAGAAATAAATAATTTGAAAATGAATTAAATAAATCTCTAAATTAAACAGACTTTCTTTATATAACAACTTATATGGACTCAGACAGAGATCCATGTGCAAGCTTTTATTTACAGTGAGCATGGTCGTACAGGCTGGGTCGAACAGGAGCAAACAGGAACAGCAAGGGGCAGGCAGAGTCGCAGTCAGGAAACAGGCAATGGTCAGGACAGGCGGATATCACTCACAGGACGTTAGACAAGGCAGAGGTCAGGACAGGCAGCAACGGGTCAATAACAGGTAACAGGCAGTAACGGCAACAAACAGGCAGACAGGATAATAAACGCTCAGAAATGCAACGGGACTGTTAACAAGACTTCGCCCTCAGGTGATGTGTGAGTGAGTCCTTTATAGTCCAGATACTGTGCTACAGGTGTATGTGGCAATGGGTGATTGGTGTGATGTGTGAGCATGTCACTGGCAGGGAGGATGATGGGAAATGTTGTCCAGGAATTGACAGGATTCATGACATTATAATCATATTACAGTATTTTTCACAAATAAAGAAAGGCTGTAACCAACAGGGCACTCAGATATCTGGTATGTTTGTGCAGACTGGGAATCATATTTTTTCAAATAAAGACAAGGTAACACTAATTTTACATACGGCACAGAGTAAAAATGACATGAATTTGACGTAGTGGGCAACTGAAAATAGCGCAGCATAGTTTGAAATTAAGGGTTTAAAGTTTGACGATCGCGTCGTCAGTGAAGCTGAACTCTCCTGTCCACATTCACTTCAAGATTACTTTTTGTGTGCAAAAATAACATCTATTCAACAATATCTTCTCTTTTGTGTCATATTCTCATAAGTTGTTTACGTCCAGCGCTTACAGGTTCTACGTCACAACGGCTCCTGCGTCAGCATCACACGCATTCATTGTGCTGCTCATGTGATCAGCTTTGGCCAATACTGAGCCGGCATTCGGATGTAAACACGGAAGCCTTCACTGTGCTTACTGCAACATGTTCTCCAACCAATATGACCATATAGGTCATTTGTCACTTCCCTGAAATACGACCTGTAGGAGCGTTTGCTATAGTTGCGCCCCTATCGACAACAGGACACTTTCATTTTAAAGGTCCCGTTCTTCGTGATCCCATGTTTCAAACTTTAGTTAGTGTGTAATGTTGTTGTTAGAGTATAAATAAAATCTGTAAAATTTTAAAGCTCAAAGTTCAATGCCAAGCGAGATATTTTATTTACAGAAGTCGCCTACATCGAACGGCCAGTTTGGACTACATCCTGTACTTCCTTCTTTAATGACGTCACTAAAACAGTTTTTTGGACTAACCTCCGCCCACAGGAATACACAAAAAGGGGGCGGTCTTGTTGCACTCCCACGGAGAAGAGCAAGAGTAGCGTTTGTAGAGGTGTTTGTCGCCATGTTGTCGAAACGCTGTTATTTTCATCCCGCTGTCCAATCACCTGTTTGGCCTTCCAGGGACGCTGTACTTAGAGATCAATGGTTACAATTTATGTTTAACTCGGTTCCCGAAAATTATAATTGTGGTATCCTTACTGCAATAGTTAATGTTGGACTGCAGTGCACATAATGGCCACAAGAGGGGACTATGTTTATGTATATGGCTGTTTTCCGTATGAGATACTTCTGAGTGAGTGCTAACGTTGTACATTTTCTGTCGCTGCTGTGGGATTAAAGATTCAGTCTCTCGGGAATTATTGTCTTTGTGTTCATTCGGCACAAACCACAATATCCACATGTAAAACTATGTGCAGCACACGTTATGGTAAGAGGCATGGCAAGGTGCGCTCAGAGCCATCTCTCTGGGTATGCTAAGCTGCTGTCGAATCACAACACAGGAACCGCTGGCACAATCAGAACTCGTTACGTATTTCTGAAGGAGGGACTTCATAGAACAAGGAAGTCATCAGCCCGTTTTTATGACAGTGGAAACAGCGGTATACAGATAAGTAAATTATGTGAAAAATACTGTGTTTTTTTACACGCGAAACATGAATACATGTTATATTGCACACTATAAACACAATCAAAGCTTCAAAAAAAACGAAAAACGGGACCTTTATGCATTGTCCCTTTTATCTGCGTCATATTTCGGGTTTTGCGTAGCTCAATTGGCAGAGCATTGGAATAGCAATATGCAATCATGTGATCATGTGATTGTGGGTTCGATCCAGGGAACACATGTGCTCATAAAGTGTGTATACACTATAAATCACTAAGGTTAGGTTTAGGGGTGGGGTAGGTGTAGTCGTTAAAAAAAAATTTAGTTTTGCTAAAGGAAATAGGAGAAATGGTGTAAGAACTCCACAAACTACATTTAAATACACGCATTTTGATTGGTAATGACAGTCATACGTCATGACGAGACGGTAACACGACACTGTCATTATTTTTACGCCAGCTAGAGGGCGCATGACTTTAAAATGTAAATATAGGTCATAATAAGGTGCTTAAAAACGACCTATAGGGCTACAGCCAATATATCAGCATTGGCGATATACTATATCAGACGACCACTATTCATATCAGATGTTCTCATGATGATTTTTTGTGTTATGTTTTGTTCTTTAGCAGCATGATGATTTATGTGATGTTTCTCCTGTCATGTTTGTCCTTTAGCTCCAGCTGAAGAAGAGCAGAGGTTGTTCCAGCAGAGGATCCAGCAGAGAGAGAAAGAAAGATCTCAGCAGCTGAGAGAGGCTGTGGGTCTCATAAGGGAGTCTGGAGAAGAAGAGAAGTTTGAGGAAGTCTCAGTCAGGACTCACTGAAGCCACTGTGTGATGTGATGTGGTCCTAACAGCGCGCTGCACAGACAGCAGGGAGGACAGTGAGAGGATCTTCACTGAGCTCATCCGCTCCATTGAGAGAAGCCGCTCTGAGGCCACACAGCGGATCAGAGATCAGGAAAAGACTGCAGTGAGTCGAGCTGAAGACGACCTGGAGCGCTGGAGCAGGAGATCAATGATCTGAGGAGGAGAGACGCTGAGCTGGAGCAGCTTTCACACACACAGGATCACATCCATTTCCTGCAGGTAACAGAGATCTAGAAGAACAGGATCATAGTGGACTTGAGCAAGAGACTCACAGAGAAAAATTTCATGAGAGCAGAATGAGCCGTGATGAAGTGTTATCTGTGTTTCAGTATTATATCATCATCAGTCAGACTCTCATCTGATCATTTCTTTTGAAAAGACACACTTACAAATGCAGTTCAGCTCTGGGAAATCTCTTAGGAAACATTTTTTCTGAAAGATATATTGAGCTTCCAGACAGCAACAGATCAAAACTTCACTAATAGTTAACTTTTTTTTTAAATGTTGTATTTTGCCCAAAAGCTCACCAAAACCTGCCCACGCCCAAAACTTTAACGTCAAAATAATGTTATGGAATTTTAACTCCTTAAAACAAATTATATAAATTACATAAATTCTTCAGGAAAACTGATCAATCAGGGCAATTAAAGGTAGCAAATATGACTAAAATATCCAGGCAGACACTGTCAAAACGGCAATCAAGAAATGTACTGATCTCCTTGGTAAAACACATGCATCATTTTCAGTGTCAACAGTCCAAATAAGCCAAAAAGGAAAAAAGTGGCCAATATAAGTGATCAAATAAGCAAAGTATTAGCAGGTATTTTCTGGGTGGTGTGTGCTATGAACAGTCAAAACCGTGTATTCTGATACATTACTGTATGATAATCGACAGCAAAACGTGAGCAATTACAATAATGCACTTACCTTTCCAGACAGAACACATTACGTTTTCGTGAAGTACAAATTGAGAACATAATGCAGACTTTTGCACAGTCCACTGTTCAGGTCCAGCAGCTTGTAGTCTAGGACGGTTAATAGATGTCCTGATGCAGGACAGGATCGTATGGTCCAATATTCAGTTTTGATTTGATTAAATTATTAAATGTGTACTTGATTTCAGAGTACATATTCTACCTTTGCATCAGAGTCACTGTCCCCACTCTTTTCATTAAAGAAAATATACATTTTTTCTTTTTTGAGTGTGTAGTATAAATTTTTATTTGTGCGATTCACTGCACTAAAATACCTTAATGTGAATTTGTTGAATTATAGTGAATTACATGGACCCTTTTATTGACCACTTTCCAAAGTGTCCCCTACCTAATATTAAATATTATTAGCAAGTATAAAGGCATGTGATCGAGATAGCCAAAAAGATGTTATTCTCATTACAAATCCTGGAGACGTATCAATGCATGTTTAAAGCGATCTTGTGGATCACAGATCACAAAGCTTGCCACTTATCAAGTGATTTCCTTTTGATCCTAAGTATACTGCTAAATATAGCCACTAGATGGCGTGAAAGTTCCCCGAGCCGAAGCCAGCCATGCCTAAATGACCACTCACTGCTCAAAGTTATTAATAATTCTTGATCTACTGTTAGCTTTTGAATTCTGGTTTTCCTGATCAAATCTCCTCAAACCTAAATCTACCACACTTTGTTTTAGCCCAAATGATTTATCTAAAATGATTATTCAATCACATATTACTTAGTGTTATTCTATAATGAATATGAGAAGAATGATCTGATGCTGTGAGTGCTGGATTGAGGAGAGTTACTAAGATCAACAAGAGCTGCTCTATTCTGACAGTAGTGCAGGTTTTGCGGCTGGTGTGGAGGTGATGAGCTTTGATTTCTGTTTCTGTAGCGTTTCCAGTCTCTCTCAGCTCTGCTGAATCTACAGACGTAAATTATCCCTTCAGTTCTCTTTCCTCTTGCTGGTGTGAGAACCTGCCGTCCCGCTGCGGAGAACACTGGCGGGCTTCGCAAAGAGGGCTCAAGAAGATCTCTGACAGAGGTAAAGTCCTGGCGAATTCATATGCTCTCAGAAATGATCTCCATCATCTCCTTTCATGTAGAAGATCATATTAGAACTGTTTTAAGAACGAATGCAGGATAATTTTCTCTTGACATGTAATCAACCATCTTCATGTCGTTGATTTCCACAGTCACTTTCACCACATTGTTCCCAAGACCAGGAACCACTTCCTACAATGTAGTCACTAGAAAAATGTGCCGGGGATTTAAACCCCCCCCCCGGAACCCCCTGAGGGTCTATTTACTTTGCTGTTTATTCATTTAGGTTTTCCAGGAAATATTATCAAAACTGGCTTCTCAGTTAATTGAGAAAAAATTCACAAAAACAGATCTCAAAAGTGAAACAAAATTTAGATAATCAAAATGAGCACTTTCACCGAGCTGATGACACAAATTAAACCTTCACCGCTCTAACAGTGTCATTTCCCAAAGCAAGGAGAGATAGAAAAATTACAGAACTGTCAGTGCAAAATAAAAGACAATAAAACCCTTACGAGTAATGCAACCCAAATCAAAATGTTTGCAACCTCAATACGGCAGTGGGAATACTGTCCAAATGAATGCGTACATTTTTATTTACCCCCATTACACCATTTGAAATGTAATGAGGAAAATAACACTCACATACATCACGTACCCTTTTACCAAGGCTGAAATCCCCAACATATGTTGTTCACTGCGTACAGAATCAATTAAATACCGTCACATGGAAAAGCCCAACCCCATATGAAAATGTATAACACCTTTGTATACCTTTTCTGTATAACATTTTCTAACCGCCAGGTATGACGTCATAACAGCATGGACATTATTTAACACGCATATCGTTTCAAATCCGACAGTTTCTCCATATCAACATCCAAAATATACATCCAAATGGGTATTTAACTAATATAATCACCAATCAGTGATTACCGTGATGATCACAATTTTCCGAGACACGCGTTGCTTGCACTGCTTGCACTCCTCCCAGTCTCACCGGATATTTCAGGTGAGAGTGCATGCACACTCTTATACGCACACAACAAGCACCTGCTGACCCACTCCAGGAACATCCTGTAACTCTATTTATCTTACTTAGACACTGAATAATGAGAATATAAATATAGATTTACCTGCAAGGAGATAACAAACTTTAAGGTTATTTACCACCTGGTTACAAAAACAAGCAGAGCCTTGTGGAGTGTGTCATGTTCTTCCTGTAGAAGGAGAAGAAAACACGACCGAAGAGTTTATAGTTGATCTGTAATGATGGTTTGCACAGGATCTCTGGTAAACGTACTGAGACACTGATGATATATTGAACATGAAGAGTTCAGTACATTAAAAGATCAGATTCATAATTCCGATTGTGATGGGTTTTATCTCCATCGGTCCCATCAGCTCACTGTGGATGAACACAGCGATAACGCCTCCGTCTGTCTGAGGAAACAGAGCGCTACTTACACACACCGAGTTCGTATCTGATCATCCAGCAGATTTGATGGCGTCAGGTGTTGTGTAGAGCGAGGTGTGTGGACGATGTTACTGGGAGATTGAGTGGAGTGGTGGTGGTGGTGTGCGTATATCAGTGTCATATAGAGCATCCGCAGGAAGGGAAGGGTGATGAGTGCTGGTTTGGATTAATGATCAGTCCTGGGCGTTGATCTGCTCTTCCTCCAGTTCCTCATTCAGACAAATAACTACTGACTAAACTGCCTGTAAGTCCCATCAGCAGGAGAATTAGGAGTGTATGTGGACACAGTGCAGGAACTCTGTCCTTCCAGAGTCTCTGGAGACACAATGATCCTCATCCACCCGTCCAGACCACATTCACTACCGCTCTACCTGGGTTTTATGTTTGGTTATGAATCCCTCCTGAAACTGTGTTGACTTTAGAACTTCCGTCCCCCGATGCCTGTGAGATATTATCGGCTGGCCCTCAAGAGTCCTTGCAGTTGCAATGTGTTTGATGAAATTACATCTGGACTCCAGCCAATGACGCGCCACTCCCAGGGCAAGCGCCGTTCAGCGGGGTCAGCGACCTGCCAGCTGAAGCAGCTTCTGCCCGCAACCATCCTCCCTTCCATTATTATTTTTCTTTTTGTTGCCACTCTGTGCACCGCAAACTGAATCACAAGCTTCTTGCATGGCTCCTTTTAGCAGCCTGCACTCCCAGTTCCCGCATGCCCTCATGTTCTTTCTGTCTTCATTTCTTCCCGTTGGTTATTGCCCACTTCCTTTTCCCGGCCCAGTTCAGTTGGTGTGATTTTCTCTCACCTGTTGTGTTTCAAACATTGTGTGCATCAGCCACTCACTGGCCCCCAGCAGTCGGTGGTGTGAGCCGCCCCGTGCTCACGCTCTGCTTCAGTGTTCCTTAATGCCAGGGTAAGGTCCACGCTCCATGTCTTCCTGTTGCCATTTCCGAGATCGTTAAGTGATAAGGGATGTTGAGCCTTAGTGCTCCCCGGCAGGGCACGGGGGCCCCTCAGCCAGAAAACAAGAGCGGTGCGCAGAAGAACCACACCCTCTAACTGCTACATCAACGAAGATGACAGCCGGAAGACCTTTAACCTCTCTCAGATCAGCGATGCCTCCAAAATCCGCCTGCTCATCTCACTCATACTCCCGTTGACTTGTTTCTTTCTCGTCTACAGAAGGTCTTCTTAAGCCTTCTTCAGTTTAGCTCTAGCTGTTTTTTTGTTTACTCATGGTCCTCGTTAGGTGCT
>JAOTNS010002380.1:0-57022 GCA_028476615.1 Culter alburnus | reverse complement strand
AGTGGTGGAATAAAGTTGGGGTCATTTCAAGCACCAAACACAGAAGGTCAGTGCTATCTGGGTAAATGATCAGTTAACAGTTGTCATATACAGTGTTAGCGTTAAGTTGGGCAACCTTTGCAGAATCTGTGAAAATGTGAATAATTTAACAGATAAGAGCGATCATACAAATTGCATGTTGTTTTTTATTTAGTACTGTCCTGAGTAAGAATTTTACATAAAAGATGTTCATATAGTCCACAAGAAAATAAATATCTGAATTATGAAAAAACCCGTTCAAAAATTTGGGAACCTTGGTTCTTAATACACTGTGTCATTACCCGGATTTTTTTTTTTTTTGTTTTTGTGATTATTGTTCATGAGTCCTTGTTTTCCTTAACAGTTAAAACTGCCCAATATTCCCAGACCCTCACTCTTAAGGTGCTAAAGAGGATCTTTCGTCGACTGAGAAACAAAGGACGGTTACTGAGTTTTTGAAATGAGCGCATGCGTAAGAACAACCCCTCCTTCGAAGGAACGCCTCCCAAAACTCGTAAAACAATTGTATTGAACACAAAGGTTAACACCGGCATTCGCTGTGTCGTGTTAGTGGATTCATTATGTCGGACTCCGCAGGTAACTCATAATCTGCAGTGTTACTCCTGTCTCCGGACAAAAACATGCATGCAGCGCCTGTGGAGTGTGGAAAGTTACTGGAGCGCGCAGCCGCGCTGTTCTCACAAGGAACATCATGGCAGTGATTGACAAGCCAGAGGGCCAATCGTTTACGCAATGATCGCATAAACGATGGCTGATGTTTTAAGGCCCTACCTCGTGCACAGATGATGTATATTATATTATTCCTTTCAGTGCATCTAATAAATAGTCTTTTATCAGTTAGTAAAGACAGTTCAAGTATATTGCAAAAATGTATAAAACAAAACATCCTCTTAGCACATTTTAATGCATCGGGTTTTCCTTGGGAGCATCAGTGAATGTTTGAAACTTTTTAATAGTTGAGTTTGAGTACCTTAGTTGTTTCAGTGTGAAAAGATGAATCAAAATCATACAGCCCACTGCTGGAAAGGGTTCAAATATGCAGAAGATGCTGAAAAACTAAAGAATCTGCAGGAGTGGAGGATTTTTCTGAAGAACAGAGCCAGTTTAACTGCTCAGAACAAAAAAGAGACTCATGAACAACATCACAAAAACACAAAAACAGTTGTGGATCATCAGGTAGGACACAGTATGAGAACTTGCAGAAAAGTCAGCCAAAAAAAAAAGCAATTGCGAGAAAAAAAAACTTTGCACAAGACTATTGACTTGTAAACTCCCAATTGTGAGAAAATGTCCAGCAGTTTATGTTTTTCTTATTCATAGTGGAAACAAGCGTCCATGCGCACAAACTGTAGTCATATATAATGGGCAGATTGCAAACGGACCCTCCAGGAGCACAGAAACTTGTCACCTTCCTATAATTTAAAAATAACAAAACAGTGTAGAAATTGAAAAGTTACGGCATATATTTTCTTTGCTTTTAAAGTAACTAAAAACCTACAACTTAAACTATTAGCAAATGATGCTACAACTGGTAGGATCAATTCACACACACAGTGCTCCGCTGATGGCATTCAAATACAGTGCTACTTATCTG
This sequence comes from Culter alburnus, assembly GCA_028476615.1. Classification (NCBI taxonomy): domain Eukaryota; kingdom Metazoa; phylum Chordata; class Actinopteri; order Cypriniformes; family Xenocyprididae; genus Culter; species Culter alburnus. Next base: position 55,389 of record JAOTNS010002380.1, on the reverse strand, counting down.
TATCTAAATGAAAAGAAAAGCAGAAATCGTAAGCGATGTAAACGATCCATAGACAAAATAACTGATGAAAAAAAACTAGCTATGGTCATAGCAGTAGATGTGGCAGGGTTCTGCTGCAGCTCTGCACCAGTTGACTCGAGTTCGAGTCTCGGTTCGAGGTTCATGCTTTTCAAGCCAACATCAAGTTTGTAGTTGTGTTATAACATAATGGATTAAGTAGAGTGTTTTAAATAGCAAACAGAGTAGATACTTAAGTATTATATCTATTGATATCAATATGTTGAGATCTTAAAATGTAATAGGATTTTGTGTTTACACTGTGTATGCTCCTCTGTATAGGCTATGAGGGAAAAACTCTACACACATAGACGGCTCAATGCTGCTAACTGTCAGAGCAGCTGGAAAACTAAAAGACAAGAAAACTAGAACATTAATACGGACGACTGTATTATTTTTCTTCAAGGACCAGGTCAAGCAAAGACAGTGATGAGCACTCAGAGCAAACACAGCAGTCAGACGCAGGATTACACACTGGACTTTAGAGTTCTTCAACATGTGATGTTGGACATTTACTGTTTCTAAAGCCAATAATTTATGTGGATGCCATTTATAGACCTGTTAGATTTTGTTTATTTTTGAGATTAATAAAATTGTATGTTTTAACAATGTTATAGCTAAGCTTTTTCTTTCTTTTTTTTCTTTTTTGAATATTTAGGAGAACATTCTGGGAACAAAAATAAAACTTCCTGCTAAAAAAATTAGAATGTTAGGGGATGATGTTCTAACAATGTTATGACTAAACATTTATAGAAGGTCATCGCAAAACGTTTTTAGAGTGTTTTGTAGAGAATGTTATCTTACCTTTTTAGAAGAACATTCTAAGAACAAAAATAAAATTTCCCACTACAAACTTTATAAAAATATTGGGAAATAATGTTCTAACAATGTTATGACTAACAGTTTAGAATGTTTAGAGAATGTTATCCTACCTTTAAGGAGAACATTCAGGGAACTAAATAAAACTACCCGCTGAAAACATTATAAGAACGTAGGGAATAATTTCTAACAATGTTATCGCTAAACATTTGTAGAATGTTTTTTAGAGAAGGTTATCCTAACATTTAGAAGAACATTCCGGAACTAAATAAAACTACCCGCTGAAAACATTATAAGAACGTAGGGAATATGTTCTAACAATGTTATCGCTAAACATTTGTAGAATGTTTTTAGAGAATGTTATCCTAAACATTTAGAAGAACATTCTGGGAACTAAAATAAAACTACCCGCTAAAACCATTATAAGAACGTTAGGGAATAATGTTCTAACAATGTTATCGCTAAACATTTGTAGAATGTTTTTTAGAGAATGTTATCCTAACATTTAGAAGAACATTCTGGGAACTAAAATATAAAACTACCCGCTAAAAAACATATAAGAACGTTAGGGAATAATGTTCTAACAATGTTATCGCTAAACATTGTAGAATGTTTTTTAGAGAATGTTATCCTAACATTTAGAAGAACATTCAGGGAACTAAAATAAAACTACCCGCTAAAACATTATAAGAACGTTAGGGAATAATGTTCTAACAATGTTATCGCTAAACATTTGTAGAATGTTTTTTAGAGAATGTTATCCTAACATTTAGAAGAACATTCTGGGAACTAAAATAAAACTACCCGTAAAACCTTATAAGAACGTTAGGGTAATGTTCTAACAATGTTATCGCTAACATTTGTAGAATGTTTTTTAGAGAATGTTATCCTAACATTAGAAGAACATTCTGGGAACTAAAATAAAACTACCGCTAAAACATTATAAGAACGTTAGGGTATTGTTACAACAGAGACACAGGAAGCAGAGATATAAGCAGTTTCGGTGTTTATTGAAGTGACCAGCAGAGCAACAGGTAAGTAGATGGTGATGAAGATGGTTATTGGAGAAGAATGCAAGTTAATACTGTCCTTTTTTGTGCTGCAGGTGATGGTGGATGGAGACGCTGGAGATTGCAGACAGGAACACTCACACACACAGGCAGGTAGGAACACGAGGAGAACTGGAGACAATGGAGACGAAGGAGACGATGGAGGCGGGTAAGTATCACTTTGGAAGTCCTTGAGGTAAGCATACAACAAGTTGTACAACGAACGAGACCGGACAATGTGTGTGTGTGTGTGGGGTTTTTGTAGTGTGGCTGATGACTGTGATGATGAGCTTCAGGTGGCGGTGATTAGAATTCCGGTGATTGAGTGCGCGGGTAAGGGAGTGAGGTGGAACCTGACGTGTCTGTGACAGTACCCCCCCTCCCACGGCCCGCTCCTGAGGGCCGAGGACCCCGACGTCGTGGTGGTCGTCCTCGAGGTCGTGGGGCAGGTCTGTCTGGGTGGTTGGTGTGGAAAGTCTGTAACAGAGTAGGATCAAGGATATCATTCTTGGGGACCCATGAGCGTTCTTCGGGGCCGTAGCCTTCCCAATCCACCAGATATTCTAAGAGACCACCACGGCGCCGGGAGTCCAGGATCTCTCGAACCTCGTAGGCAGTCCCATCGTCCAGGATGAGTGGAAGGGGGGGCTCGACGGCTGCCACGTCAGGTTCTGTGGAAGGAAGAACAGAAGGGTGGTGAGGTTTTAAGAGTGACACATGGAAGGTTGGATGAATTTTTGTACTGTGCAGGAAGTTGTAACGGTAGGTGACGGGGTTGATCTGTCGGAGGATGGTGAATGGGCCAATGAAGCGGGGACTCAGCTTCTTGCAGGGCAGGCGCATCCTGATGTCTCTGGTGGACAGCCAGACCTTCTGCCCCGGTTGGTAGGTTGGAGCGTGGGAGCGCCGAAGGTCGGCTGTCATCTTGCGCCTGCGCAGGGCTCTCTGCAGCTGGTGGTGAGCTGAGTCCCATACCCTCTCGCTCTCCGGAACCAGTAGTCGACTGCAGGCACGTTGGAGGGTTCCCCGTCCCAGGGGAACAGTGGGGGTTGGAAACCGAGTACGCATTGGAAAGGTGTTAATCCAGTTGTGGCTTGACGGAGGGAGTTCTGGGCGTACTCGGCCCAACCCAGGTACTGGTTCCAGGAGTCCTGGTGGCCGTGACAGAAGGTACGCAGGAAGCGACCGATCTCCTGGATCTTCCGTTCCGTCTGCCCGTTCGACTGAGGATGGTATCCAGACGATAGGCTGACGGTCACACCCAGGAGGGAGAAGAACGCCTTCCAGACTCGAGAGACAAATTGAGGTCCTCTGTCAGAGACTATGTCTTCGGGGATTCCATAATGACGGAAGACATGATTGAACATTAATTCCGCTGTGGCCATGGCAGTGGGTAGACCTTCCAGGGGGATCAGACGGCAGGCTTGGAGAAACGGTCTACGACAACCAGAATACAGGTGTGACCATCAGATTCGGGGAGATCCGTGACGAAGTCCACTCCCAGGTGTGACCAGGGTCTCTCAGGAACGGGCAGAGGATTGAGCTTGCCGGTTGGAAGATGGCGTGGGCTCTTGGAGATGGCGCACTCCCTGCAGCCCTGCACGTACCTTCTGACGTCGCTGGCCATTTGGCCACCAGAAGCGCTGTTTGAGCAGCGAGAGGGTCTCATTGACCCCCGGGTGACCAGTGCCAAGTGATGAGTGAACGGAGTGCAGTAGTGGAGTGCGTCGTGTCCTGGTGATGTAACGCAAGCCCTGGGGGCAACCCGGCGGAGTGCGTGAGGAGGCATTGGAGGAGGGTAAAGTCTCTTCTGACCATTCAATGGGACTCATGAAGATAGATTCAGGTAGAATGGTTTCGGGGTCGTCATTCTTTTCCTCGGGAGCGTGGAGACGTGAAAGAGCATCGGCTTTGAGGTTCTTGGAACCAGGGCGGTATGAAATGGAGAAGTTAAATCTTGAAAAGAACATTGCCCATCTGGCTTGGCGTGGGTTGAGTCGTTTGGCAGCTTTCAGATATTCAAGATTTTTATGGTCTGTTAGTACTTGGAAAGGGTGGTTTGCTCCCTCCAACCAATGCCTCCATTCTTCTAGGGCGAGCTTTACAGCTAGGAGTTCACGGTCCCCGATGTCGTAATTCACCTCCGCCGGGTTGAGCTTGCGGGAGAAGAAGGCGCATGGATGGAGCCTACTTGGATTCCCCTGCTGCTGTGAGAGGACCGCTCCCACTCCGGTGGTGGAGGCGTCCACTTCTACGACGAATGGCAGGTCCGGGTTAGGGTGGACGAGGAGGGGAGCGGTGGTGAAGGCCTTCTTGAGGGTCTCAAAAGCTTCTGTGGCAGGCTGGGACCAGGACAGAGACTTGGGCTGCTTACGGAGTAGGTTGGTGAGTGGACTGACTATGGTGCTGTAATTCTTGATGAAACGACGGTAGAAATTGGAGAAGCCAAGGAAGCGTTGGAGTTCTTTTATGGTACTTGGAGTGGGCCAGTTCTGGATTGCAGAGACCTTCCCCTCGTCCATCCGGATGCCACTGTGGTCAATCACATATCCGAGGAAATGGACAGAGGGCTGGTGGAAAGAGCACTTCTCTGCTTTCAGGAAGAGATGGAATTGCCGTAAGCGCTTGAGGACCTCCGCAACGTGGTGGCGATGTTCGGCCAAGCTCCGGGAGTAGATGAGGATGTCATCAATATACACCAGCACGAACTTGTGGAGAAACTCCCGGAGCACCTCGTGGATGAAATCCTGGAATACGGAGGGGGCGTTGACCAGGCCATACGGCATCACAAGGTATTCATAGTGGCCGGTGGGCGTGACGAAGGCGGTCTTCCACTCGTCCCCCTCGCGTATCCGGATGAGGTTATACGCGCGGAGGTCCAGCTTGGTGAACACAGTGGCACCGCGGAGATGTTCCAGGGCCGCTGGGACGAGGGGAAGTGGATATCTGAATTTTACTGTGATCTTGTTCAAGGAGCGATAATCGATGCAAGGCCGCAAGCCTCCGTCCTTCTTGGCCACGAAGAAGAAGCTTGAAGCAGCAGGGGAAGTAGACGGGCGGATGTATCCTTGGTTAAGGGCCTCTTTGATATATTCCTCCATGGCCTTCTCCTCCGGTACTGATAGGGGGTATATACGTCCCCTAGGCACTGGCTCACCCGGTAACAGATCGATGGCACAGTCCCATGGCCGGTGTGGAGGAAGCTTGGAGGCACGTTGCGGGCAGAAGACGTCACTGAAGGGGGCGTAGTCGGGTGGAACATCGACGGAGCGCTTTTCCACAGGACTTTCGATGGAAGTGGCATTGATGGAGATATTCTTGGAGGAAGGAGATCTTGAAACTGGAAGTTCTGGGAAGCAGTTGGGAAACAGTTATCGCCCCACTTCAGGACTTCGCCCGTGCGCCAGGAGATGGTGGGATTGTGGAGTTCCAACCATGGGCGCCCTAGAACCACGTCAGCGGTGGATTCCTCCAGAACCAGCAGATGGATGTACTCTGTGTGGAAGATGCCCACTTGCAGTTGAAGGGGTCCCGTGACACGACGAATCATCTTGCGGCTCAGGGGTTTACCCGTGATAGAGTGGACCTGGTAGTTAGTCGGAGAAGGCGAGGTCTTGAGCCCGAGGTGTCGACAGAGGGCGCCGGAGATGAAGTTTCCTGCTGACCCTGAATCGAGGAGCGCCACCACTGGAACAGAAGCATTATCAGCAGTAAGGTTTACTATAGTAGTGAGTGGTTTCATCTGTTGTATAGAGGGAACGATAGCACTCACCACGGGCCGAGGAGGACGGGTTGGGCATGTGGGAGATGACATGCCCAGGAGATCCACAATATAAACAAAGATTCAGGGTCAGCCTTCTCTGTCTTTCAGCTGGGGACAAACGGGAGTTATCCACTTGCATTGACTCGGTGGCTGGTTCTGGAGGGCTGACGGGCTCGGATCGACGGAGGGTGGTGGTCAGTGGCTGGCCCTGGTGCTCTAGGAGACACGACTGCATACGAGAACCCACGCGGATGGCGAGTTGGATGAATTGTTCGAGTCCAATGGAGTCCTCGTATGCAGCGAGATGCAACCGCACATTAGGCTCCAAACCTTGTCGAAAGGTGGTGATGAGGGCTTGTTCATTCCATCCGCTGGTCGCGGCGAGCGTTCTGAACTGCAAGGCATAATCGTTAACAGTACTGTTTCCTTGTTTAAATTGTACAATTTCTCACCAGTTGAAGAGTCAGTTAGGGGTTTTCCGAAGACTTCTCTGAAGTGGGACACGAATGCAGAATAGGATTGTATGACAGAGCCTTTTTGAGTCCAGAGGGAATCCGCCCATTGAAGGGCCTTACCTTGCAACTGGGAAATTATGAACGCTATTTTCGCCGTATCGGTGGGATAGAAGTGCGGCTGCATCTCCAGGACCAACTCACACTGAAGGAGGAATCCGCTGCAGTCCTCCGCCGATCCTGAGTAGGGCGCCGGTTGGCCATGGGACTGGCGGTGTAAACAGGTGAAGCAGCGGTGACTGCGGGTGCGGAAGAGGCAGCGGCGGTGGGTGCTGGTGACGGTGCTGGGTGTTGAGGAGTGAGTGCTCGGCGCAATGCGTCCACGAGCTCTTGAAACGGGTCCCGGTTGCTCATGCTGATGGGTAGCTGTTATGGTCCGGTCTTCTGTTACAACAGAGACACAGGAAGCAGAGATATAAGCAGTTTCGGTGTTTATTGAAGTGACCAGCAGAGCAACAGGTAAGTAGATGGTGATGAAGATGGTTATTGGAGAAGAATGCAAGTTAATACTGTCCTTATTTTGTGCTGCAGGTGATGGTGGATGGAGACGCTGGAGATTGCAGACAGGAACACTCACACACACAGGCAGGTAGGAACACGAGGAGAACTGGAGACAATGGAGACGAAGGAGACGATGGAGGCGGGTAAGTATCACTTTGGAAGTCCTTGAGGTAAGCATACAACAAGTTGTACAACGAACGAGACCGGACAATGTGTGTGTGTGAGTGTGGGGTTTTTGTAGTGTGGCTGATGACTGTGATGATGAGCTTCAGGTGGCGGTGATTAGAATTCCGGTGATTGAGTGTGCGGGTAAGGGAGTGAGGTGGAACCTGACGTGTCTGTGACAGGTATAGTGTTCTAACAATGTTATCGCTAGACATTTTTAGAATGTTTTTTTGAGAATGTTATCCTAACTTTAGAAGAACATTCTGGGAACTAAAATAAAACTACCCGCTGAAAACAGTATAAGAACGTTAGGGAATAATGTTCTAACAATGTTATCGCTAAACATTTGTAGAATGTTTTTTAGAGAATGTTATCCTAACATTTAGAAGAACATTCTGGGAACTAAAATAAAACTACCCGCTGAAAACATTATAAGAACGTTAGGGAATAATGTTCTAACAATGTTATCGCTAAACATTTGTAGAATGTTTTTTAGAGAATGTTATCCTAACATTAGAAGAACATTCTGGGAACTAAAATTAAACTACCCGCTAAAACATTATAAGAACGTTAGGGAATAATGTTCTAACAATGTATCGCTAGACATTTTTAGAATGTTTTTTTGAGAATGTTATCCTAACTTTAGAAGAACATTCTGGGAACTAAAATAAAACTACCCGCTGAAAACATTATAAGAACGTTAGGGAATAATGTTCTAACAATGTTATCGCTAAACATTTGTAGAATGTTTTTTAAAGAATGTTCTCCTAACTTATAGAAGAACATTCTGGGAACTAAAATAAAACTACCCGCTAAAAACATTATAAGAACAATACATGATAATGTTCTCAGAACATTTTTAGAACAAAAAATTTCTAGCTGGGATGAGGAAATAATACTATTCAAACACTGCATACATTATTACACAATTAAACTGAAAAGACAGACAACACTTTGTGATGAAATAGGCACCTGTAAACGAGCTTGGTGGTAAGATTGATGGACAAGCCTCAGTGCTGATCCAACATGGCGTTCTGAAACGCTGAGTCCCTTTGAGGCCAGATAACCCGTCATTTTTCTGCCAAAAGACGGTCCAGTCTGTACGAAATAATATGAAACCGGATATGTCAAATTGGAACAATGTGTGATGAAAACAAAATAAAAAATATAAATAAAAGAAACTGAAACTCGTTTTTTATGTCCACAAGAAGGTTTGAATATGAGATAAACTAAAGGTTTCTTCCTTTTTCTGTTTTTTAAACAAAAACAAAAAAACTAATTATACGAAGGTACACGGACCGTAGATAAATACCCTAGCAATGACCCTGCTTTCATATTATCTCACTCTTACTTTAAAGTTGTGTTGACTATACTGAAGAACTGTTGTTTTTTTGTTGTTTTTTTGTCACAGCACTCGCTAAACTTTACAATGTTAGCCTTGCTCTATTGTGGAAACAGTGCAAGGATGACAGTCACTTACCTGGTGATGCAGTGTGCTTTGTGGCTTTCCATGACATGTAGTGACACTTGCTGTCTGCAGTTAACACATGTTTGCTGCAAAGACCCCTCTGTCACAGTGCCATCCTATAATGCAAATCACACAGACAATATATGAGATACAATAGACATAATACAAACAAAGAAGTAACTGATATAGCTTACCTTTTGATTGTCCCCATTTAGGGGGAGATCGCATTTCAGGGGGACAATGTACGTAACTGCTTTATTAAGGCTGCTTCTTTCCCTTAGATATTTAATAGTATATCCTTCGGGCAGCATACTTATGTAAAAGAGCTGTCTGCTCCTGCCGCAGCGCATAAGTTTGAAACCTCCTGCATGTTTTATTAGAGGAAAAGCCTCCTCAATTACCATCATAAATTGTTGTGGTGTGCACTGTACATCACCAAATTTGACCTTTTTTTTCCCAAGGCCATTTGCCTGGAGGCATAATTGCATTTGCAACAATTTTCTTGCTGTATTCAGCCACAGAAAGTCACTCCAAACATGACCAGTTTTTCATTTTGGTCCATGTGTAGCTTGTGTCCCATGTATTCTGCAGTATATGGGTTTGGGTTAAAGTTACGGGTACCCTATACAAGCAAGAAATATGAATAACTTAGGTCAGCATAGATATAGGCATGTGCATGGAATACAAATCGTTACTCTTATAAACTCTTGTAATCTTATAACTGCTTTATAACACACTTTATTTTACGCCATTCTTCGTGGTATGAGGCACGGGCTGCTCTCAGAACACGTCCGATTCGGCATTCTCCTGCACGTTCTCCAACTGATGACAGGAAGCCTGTCGTCATTTTACGACCATAAGTTGATCCAGTCTGTTAAAAACTATTGCTAATTCATTATTCATACCTGATGTAATGCACGAGAGACTGCAATTTCAAGGTCTGAATCAGAAGAGTGTCCTTTTCTCCGCAAATTATGTTTGGTAAGTTGTCTCCGGATACTGATCTCAGAGTTTCCCCGCTGGACACCTATTTCTCGCAGCCTTTCAGACATCTCCCCATATGTCACTCAATTCACAAACGTAATATCATAAATTACTGGCATGTATGACTCGAGTGATGCCATTGTGGGTCTTTCGGCATACCAGTCACCAGAAATGATCACAGGCTTATTGCGCAGCTATTCATTGCGCATGCGCAAAGCGCGGCACGCAGCTGTAAACTGTAAACTCACGCAGCGTGAGAACTGGACAAATAAAGAAAAATGTAAATTAGCCATATTATTTCGTTTTGGTTTTTCGGTTTCGAGCTGAAAACTGGAAAAAAAACATCTGCTTTCATTTTTTGGTTCATACAGAACCACCGAAAAACTAAATATTGACCTGTTTTGCCCGTTTTTTGTTTGCCAGATTAAATGAAATAATTGAATGATCAGATGATACACGGACCCTTTAAATAATTTTTCATTTTTATATTAATTTTATTTTTATTAACATTTTTGTCCTATCTTTGTAAAATATGTTTCATTTTTCCACTGTCTCTGAAGCAGCTGCAACATATAAAAATCCCCAGGACAGGATCAGTAGTCTTATTTTATCTTAATTATGTCATAAACAATCTTCCTCTAATATATTTTTATTGTTTTTTTAGGTGCACACATTTGCATATGAATTGGCCAGCAGTTATGGATGCAAATATCCAAGTGGATGGGATGCCACCAAGATGGTGGGAAAGGACTGGCTCACCTCCTTCTTTGAATGCAACAATACATTGTCCATTCGCCGACCTGCATGTCCCGCTCCACCAGCTTCAATAAAACAAATGTGACTGCTTTTTTAACAACCTGCAGACATGCACACTAATCTAGGCCTGAGTTCCAGGACTTCTGCCCAGGCATTCATTCCAGAAGCTTTATGTCCCTTTCCTAAGGCTGGTCCGAGAAAGGACACTAAACGAAGAGGCAAAAAGAGGTGAGGGGCATTTGGTTTCTGCTTTGTCCGGAGTTATTTCTTAATACATGCTGCTACCATGTGGACAGAGGATGAGCAATAACTACCTGTAAATTTATACAGATGTTGGCAATTTTTCTTACTTTGAATGTTGCAGGTCAACAGCGATCCTCACAGATTCTTCAGTAAGGGGGGCTCTGGAGGAGGAGCAACAGAAGAGGATCCAGAAGAAGCCGCCTGCTCCAAAGAAAAGGCTCCTTACTGTCAAAAACACTGCAACCACGGTTTCCCAGGACAGGGGTGAGGAATGTCTTGTGTGCGGGGAAACATTCAACTCATCCTTGCCGAGGGAAGTGTGGGTGCAGTGTCTCTTTTGCCAGATCTGGTCACATGAGGCATGCACTGAGGGTGCAGAACATTGCTTCTTAATCCTAGTTTTGTTGGTTTCTTGGAATATATACTGTCATACTGTTGAAAAAAATGTTTTGAATGTCTTTAAAATGAATTGACATGGCCTATAAACAAATATTTTAAACAATTCAAGTTTGTACTGTCAAGTTACTTTTGGAACATTTGATAAAACTAAAATTTTAAATGAAAATGTCATATATTTTGTCCTTTATCTTTGCAAAAAAGATTAAAAATATGTTTCAATTTACATATTAACAAAGTCTTGGTCAGGTATATTTAATAAAACACAAGAGTACACAAAAAAAAAACTAGCTTGTACTGTTTGTTACTTTCGTCCCAACTGACGGGGTCCAGAGTAACAATGTACATCTTCAGTTCCCAGTGAAATTATACTGAAGCCGTCCTACATTTGTACAAAATACCACCTGGTATTGATTGACCACCCTTGTGATTTATTGACCACCGCAAAAATATATCTATGTCTAAAACATTTCTATTTTTGTGAAAAATGGTACTTTCGTCCGTGCTCTCCTCTAGGACAACTGAGCAGTACAAACTAATTTCCTTGTTTTAAAAATGTAGCCTTACAAGGTACAAAAATAAGAAAAAAGAATGACCATTTTGATCATTTGAGCCAAAGAAGGGGTGATCTAAGATGAAAATGATTGCATTATTTTATTTGTGTTATTAAAACTTATTACGTATTACACTTCTATAACATTTTAGTAGTGATCCAGACAAGCCCAACATCACAGTGTTGTTAATGTTCTTCTAGTACTATAACTGCTGAGCTGTCATTTTACAGATACAACCAGTGCCGGCCCGAGCCTCTTGGGGGCCCTAAGCAGCATTTGATTTGGGGGCCCCCCTCCCACCACGTGAAGTCACCTGTGGTTGAAGATTATTGACACAAATGTCACACTATAATGTTACATTATAATGAATACAGTGAGGTTATGTATTAATACAAAATAAATAATAAAAAAATCGATACTTAAAATACTTTATTCTTAAACTTCTGTATACAAACTGTCAGAAAACATGAAATAAATAATTAGCAAATGCAAATGTGCATTAAATGTGCAATCTTTTAAATAAAACCAAAATAGACAAACATTAATATAATCAAAATATAATGTTACAAAAAATAGATAAAATGACTAGGTACTTGATTAATTAGCGATGCATTTTATGATGATGTTGAGATTAACATGTTTTTCACTTTAAAATAATGGTCCTGATCACTAGTAGTTCCTGCATAGTGACTAGGTAACACTTGAGTAATTAATGATGCATTTTATGACCACACTGAGAGTAAAAAAGACAATTGCTCACATATCAAACACTTTAATGTTGTGATTAGTAATAATTAGTAATTCTTTATAATTTCTCATAGTTACCTATTAGTTATTATTGATGCCAAATGTCATTCTCTAATTATTGATTAGCTAATAAGGAACTATCTTTGTCCTAAATTTGATATTACTTACTGATTAGTTAAGCTTGTTTCTATATTAGTTAATAGTAGTAGCTCAAGTGTTAATGTAGATCTACTCATTAGTCCTGCATTACTTCCTGCATAGTTACTTATTAATGACGGACCATTATTCTAAAGTGTTACCGAGGATAGCACTGCTACATCACTCGCCACCATATTAATAAAGAAATAAAGAAATGGCATCCCTTTCAACTTAAACTGATCTATAATCAATACGTGAAATACACCTAGATAAATGTATATTAATAATGCGATTTAACGTTAACTCTGGTGATGGCTTATATAAGATCACGAGTCATGACTAGCTGCTACCTCAAGTGACATGAGCACAATTTGTGCTGCTGCACAAAACATTCTGTAAATAATTATGCAAACATACCTTTATCTTGCTCTTTTTTCTCCTCCTCTGTCTTTTTCTTCTTTCTTTTTTCGGCACCAGAGGGATACATCCTTTTTTGTGACATGGCTTATCATTTCTAACATTTATTACAGTGACGTGCACTTGCGCGCCGGCGCGAATTGTCAATGCACGCGAGGTGTCTATGCGCAATTGCGCATGACTCAAACGCTAGCAGACAGCAGCAGTTGTCGGCAAATCAGAATTTTCTTGTCTCGAATTATTTATTTATTCATTCGTATTCATTCATTCATTTGTATCACTGTTTTTTTTAATTGTAAAAAACGGGGGCCCCCCAAGCAGCCGCTTAGTTCGCTTATGCCTCGGGCCGGCCCTGGATACAACCAGTGAGGATGACCGATGTGTGCAAGGCAGCCGTGTCCTCATCCTGGACCAAAAGCTGCTGAAGTTTCTCTCTGGAGAGACGAGGCTCTGTGTGAAATCTGTCTCAAAGACGAGGTGGAGCTCACACACCTCAAAGTTCTTCTTTTGGGGAATGGAGGAGGAAAACTTAATTCCTCATCCTGCAATTTTTATTTGAGTGAAATCTCTGTAACAGGATGTCAAGCCAGATTATAAATTGTATTTTCTTTATAACACATACTGCTGACAGGAAAGTAGTGACAGAGTGTATTGACATAACTGGAGTCTCCGAAGACAACGGATCCTCTGCAGCGATTTTCAGGAGTTCAGCTTTCCACAGAAAATGTACAATGGAAGGGTGGAGGATTTAATTCCCAACTCCCAACAACACTGAAAATCCAGCATATACACTAATGTGTGTTTGATAAGGAGTTTGCCGAATCAGATGAGAGCTTCTTCTTTTTTTCCCCCAGAGGAGAGCTAAACAGTCTAGTAATAGTAGTTTAATAGTAGTAAAATAGTGTGTTCAATTTATCTGTAACTCATTGTTTAATATTTACATGAGTGTTTTTGTTTCTACATGTTTTAGAATAAATTTGCGTTCAAAACATTAATCTGATGTTTTTATACACAAATGGCCAACAGCAGAGCAGAAGCTAGTGTTAGTTAGGGTGACCAAATGTCCTTTTTTCCCAGGACATGTCCTGTTTTCATGTTCTGTCCTGGCCGTCCTGGTTGTTGTTTATAAAGTGATGAAAATGTCCTGGTTTTCATTGTTTTTCATTGGGCCATTAAATTGACCGGTGTTACGACATTTTCGGTTTCTGAGATTTTCGGTTTCAGAAGGCGGAGCATACATTAATATGAGTGAGTTTCACAGACATGCGTGATTGTACGTGCAACTGAGAATATTAGTTCACATTGTATCTCAAGACAGGATTATTCCATAAAGGTAATTATATTCTCTGCGTTGCGGCTGACTTATGGCTAAACTACAGTTGTTTACTTCTAGGTAACAGTTTATAATGTGCTCATTAGTTTGCACGATTTGTGCAGTCTTCTGTAACTGAATAACAGATACTTTGTGTAACAGCAGAGCAACCTTCAGCTTGTTGTGCTCTTCCTTTGTACCTTGCGATGTAACAACTGATAGGCCTGTATAAATTTCCTTTATAACTTTCATGCTTATTTGTTAAGCAACAAAAAACTGCTGGGAAAGATCAGCTCCACAGCAAAATATAGATGGGCAAACAAGGAGGATGAGGAAGAAAAACAGGATGAAGAGGAAAATGAGGATGAAGAACAAAAAATAAAGATATAGATATTTTTGTTAGTTTTTGTGAGTTTGTGCGAGCTATTTTTTGTTAAATTTGGATTTATTTAGTTATTTACTATTTATTTATTAAAATTATTTATTATTTATTTTTCTAATGCAGAAGAGACATTATTTCTATCTTTATTTCATTCGTTATTTTTTAAACTTGTCATAATAAAACATGTTGAGTAACCTCTGAGAAGCCCATCTGAATTTGTGTCTTTGGTTATAGCTAGTGTTTTGTAATATAACAATTTTCTATCCACACAGAGGAGGCATACTTTAAATGTACTGAAATTATAAGGCATCTTTGAGTAAACTTCGAGTATCATTTGAGGATCTCATTGCCGGGCCGAGTGTCCTGGTTTTCGGTAATCAAAATATGATCACCCTACCTTTGACCATAGCCCACAAAAGCCCTTGGTTACAACTCATTGTGATATTGTAATGTCTGTAATGTCAAAAACAAAGAGAGAGCTGGATCCACCTGCAAAATAGTTTAATTATAAAAAAAGACCAGAGAACCATGGAACAGAATGAGAAGCATCAGACATACATACATGTAGGACAAGACCTGACAAAGATCACAGGTAACACAGTGGTATAAAGCTGCATTCATGTCACCTCGTATTTACCGGAATCTTGAATTGACAACACGTGACGTTATATTCGGAGCTGTTCACGTCCTTTTGGATCTTGGACTGGAATTATGCGTTTCCATGGCACCACTATCAACGCCTAAAAATCAATCTACAGCGGTCAGGTGGTACAGCGGCCACGGTCTGGGAGCTTTCAAAAAACTCCCAGCTTACAAGCTGTAAATTACGAGCTCTACGAGGACATGAACACTTTTTACAAGCTAGAATCTTGTAACTACAGGAATTATGAGGCCGCGTGAATGCACCTTTAATACACAGGGTCAAACAAGCTAAACAAGATAAGTTAACAACACAAACCTGGGAAAGAGTAATCAATGGGGAAAACTACAAACATGGCCACAGGACACAGGAAAGAACACAGAGAGGAACATAAAAACACTTCAACATAAAAAGTCCATACAAAACAAGTACAACACCGGGATCATGACAGATATGCAGAAAAATTCATTTAAAAAAAATTCTTTGTGACAATGACGTAACCTTTAACTATAGTTTGACTGTTTTCCAATGTTTGACAGGATGGTCCTTGTAAGAACTATGCTTTAAAATCATCATTAAAATATATCATTCATAATCAATATTATTGTGACTGT
The DNA here is from genome assembly GCA_028476615.1 of Culter alburnus. NCBI lineage: Eukaryota > Metazoa > Chordata > Actinopteri > Cypriniformes > Xenocyprididae > Culter > Culter alburnus. The sequence goes on along the minus strand of JAOTNS010002380.1, from coordinate 39,872 downwards.
CAGTGATCCCCAGCAGTTTCACCCCAAACTAAAGATCTCTGCAGCAACATTCATCATTTATCAAGCCCTGTTAAACTTGTGCCATGAGCTAAAATGCTAGATGATCTCCATCAGATCACAACTATTGAAACCACCGGGGTGAGTTAAAAACAACCACCACAACAATGACACAGGTCCAAGCCAACCAGGCTCTCATCCTGGACCGGTGACTGAGAAGTGCAAGTAGGAATCTCTGCAGAACGCCAGCGGGTGTTCCCCAATCATCTGGCCATTGTTGAAAACCACAATGGGTTGTTTTCAACCACTTTACCCAACTTGCTTTAATCCACTGGGGTGGGCTTTTAGTTCCTGTTGCGTTGACGATCAAGCCATGCCGCTGTCATGCCACACAGAGTGAAAAATACATCGAGGAGCAAAGAGGACACTGACAACACATCAACAGACAAGACAAACCAGGTTACTTTTAATATTAAACAAAATCCCAGCTTTCAAACTATGCCATTTTTTAATAAATGCGAACAATAAAAAATGTTTTGTGGATCTTTAATGTGTCGTGACAGATTGCTGTAGCTTCTCAACTCAAGAGGTTCGTAAACTGATCATCTCTTCCTACTAATTAATTTGTAGCATCAAACATGAATGAACATGAGAAGGAATGTTGTTTCAAATGCAGAAAGATGTCAATACACACCATTTTTCAAGTTCAAGTCCACTGAGGTTAATCTTCTAACTCCTGACTGCTTTGCCGAACAAAATGGCGGATTCGGCGTTATGATTGGTTAGATTGTTTGTCAATCAAACTCCCGGCGAAGGGTCAGTTGACACGTGGCAAGATCCTTTGAAAATCAAAGATGAATCCTTCATATTGGTTATAGTTGAATTGATGTCCAAGTGGGAGGGAACTTCAGGGAAACTTGTGACCCTCGAATACAGCTGTTGCATCTGTGCGAGTCAGATGGTACTACGGTGGGACGTCCATTGAACTTGCTTCTGATAAGCACCATTGAAACTTATCTCTCAATGGGTCAAACTGCTGGAAACATTGCAAAGTTGTCTGGTGTCTGTGAAAGAACTATACGGAATAAGGAAGGCGGTTTTTACAACAGCAGTAGCCTTATAATCTACTTAGCTTTCACATTAGTGTTTGAATGTGTGTGTTGTGTGGTTGATAATGGGTTTATTTTATTCTTATAGAGTAAGCAACCTGTTCTCAACTCTGGAGGACGCTGAACTGGATGCTTTGGAAGAAGATGATAAGTCACCCCCAGATATAAAATGATGGTTGACATCTCGGTGCACAGGGCATTTGTAAGAGAGATTTTGTACCCTTGAAATTTATTAAAAAAAATAAATTTATTTTTTTTCTTTCCTAAATTTATATAGCACTTTATACAATACATTTTTTTACCGCTGTATTACTGTGAAGCTGCTTTGAAATGGTGTCCTGCAAACTTCATATTAAGTGATTTTAAGCAAGTAAACACAAGTGTCCTTATTCAGCTCAGTTAATTTCAAGTTTTTGTATTCACATCTGATGGTGTCAGTACAGTGATATTTTTGAATATTGTCTTTTAGGTCCCCACTGAGCATGCCAAAGGTGAACTCAAAGACTGGAATATTAACTATGCATATATTGATGAGTTTACTTTTGTAGGGCGACGTGTTCAAGAATCCATGAAACGTGTGGATCCTCAGGGTGTCCTTATGCGCAGTCTTCAGCTGAACCCCCGGAGGCGCAGGAAATACACAGTGCCTGCACCCAACCTTATGGCACATCGATGGTACACTGTAATGGATTTTTGTAATTTGAAGTATTTTACTGTAATATGTACAGTATAACACTGTTATATTTGCAAACAGTATTATACTGTAAATAGCAAAGGATTATGGGAAAATATATGCACACCGCTGTAATTCTTCACTACTGTAAATCCATTTACAGTAGTGAAATGCCTACGAAATTTGAAAATAAATATGACTTGTCATTGGTCAGTTTTCACGGACAGTTGCACTACTGTAAATCGATTTACAGTAGTGACATTGCCCGCGAAAAACTGACCAATGGTAAGGGAGATTACTTTTCTGTGTTTTGTTTTCATTTGGTGGGAGTGGTCGACAACGGAGGAAAGACTCAACAAAAAGGTTAGTACAGTTCTGTAATTATTTAATGTCAAATGAATTCACATATTAAGGACAACCTAACATGAATTACTAGAGCAAATTAACTGACTCAAGAAAATGCTTAGTATTTTTTATAAATTTTTTTTTTCTGGGCCGTGTGTGTTATACGAGGTGAATAAAGTTTACATCGACTATAGAAATCTGCCTCTTTAACATAAATTAGCTAAGCACGAAGAGTCATTGGAAACTTTACGTCAGCCGCAAACTATCCGAAATACTCAATAATAAAAATGGGCATGCAGTTTGCACATGCGTAGGAAACATGCTCAGCCAAATAAGGCTAGCTGTAGTAGACCTGCTCAAATGGATGCCATGATTTGTGAGGTTGCGGGATGCGAGCATACATCTCCCAATCTGCACCGCTTGTGCGACCATTTAAAATGGCATACACGAGATGGGAAAAAGGTCACCTGCCCCTTTCCCAACTGTAAAAAAAAATCATGTGAAATCATCTTTCACATCCCACATAAGCAGGAAACACAGAGAGTATTTAGAGAACCCTGTAATAGATAACGATGCATCAAGCTGTAGACATGACAGTGACATTCATGATGAGAGTTTTGAGCATTTTGAGATTGATGATTATTGCAGTGATGAAAACACATTTTTGACAGATTTGGCATTATTCTGTTTGAGGATGCTACCAGCCACCACGATCCATAGTTTAATTGAGGAATTTTAGGTGGTGCATGACAGCAACATGCAACATATGTTTTCAAAACTGAGAGAAGAATTTTAGAAACTGAAAATGCCATCAACTGATATTGATAACATCATAGCTGGTCTAAACAAGAGCAATCTTTTGAGGTTGTACAATGAGGGAATATTTAGGTCTGATGATACTCATAAAACATATTTCAAGAGGACTTTTAATTATGTGGCACCTAAACAGGTATATCTTGGTAAAAATACTAAAGTACTGCTTTTTACAGTATGTTTCAGTTAGGGAGACCCTCAAAGCACTTTTGAGCCATGAATCCATGAAAGCGCAGTACACTGATGCAAAGGTACACAGATCAGCTGACCCAAATATACTGCAGGATGTAAGGGATGGCAGGAATTTTAAAGAAAAGGATATTTTTCAGCAGTGTATGTCTTCTGTCTCCATTATCTTGTACCAGGATTCCTTTGAAGTGGCGAATCCCCTTGGATCAGGGAGAAAAAACACAAGGAGCTTGCTGTTTACATGTCCCTGTCAGAAATCTGGCCTCAAAATAGGTCCTGCATAGACCCCATACAACTTGTTTTGCTTTGTAAGGAGGAAGATTTGCAGTTTTTGGGCAAGAGAAAGTGTTTGGTCCTCTTGTAAGAGATTTGAGGGATCTTGACGAGGCAGGGGTTGAGCTGGACAGTGGTCAGATAATACAAGGGGCAGTGTTTGCAATAACTGGAGATAATCTTGGGTCACATGATTGGAGGCTTCACAGAGAACTTCAGTAGAAGTAAATATACTCCGTCATCAGAAAGGTCCTACCCACGCTTCAGGAGAATGACCTTAACAATCTCAAAACACACTTGACTGGGACTGGTGTGCAGACAGGCAATGATCTACAATTTATCTTAGAAGACTTGATAGACAAACTTCCACTTATTGGTGCCAGAAGACTCATACACCACTTCAATAACAAAGGTAAGAAATACCAGTGGTGTCCCTTGTTACAATGCATATTTCCTGCATTTACAATGTTGAAAATTGAGTGTTATCCTATTTAAATAACAGAAAAAAGTAGAAAACTTAATAGTTCATAATCATTAATGTTACCAAAACCAAATTTGTCAAGAAGGTTATTTGTTCTCTCTTTTATAGTCAATTAAACAAGTGCCATATTTACTTGAGACTGATTCACATCCATGTCATGTAGCGTGTTGTCGAGCAGCCAGGGAAGTAGGAAGCACACAAGTTTGCCCGAATACCAGCAGTGGTTTATTTTTTCACGCCTTTCACCAGCAGGTGCAGCCAACCATAATACACAAAAAAAACAAAAACAAAAAAGCAAAAAAAAAAAATATATATATATAATACAAAAATAAATTCAACACAAATACAAAAGAAAATGCTGGGAGCAGCAAAACCTGACACTAACAGGGCTCAGCTTTAATACAAAAATGACTGTCTCACATCAGACAAACATGTTCGCGTACGCGCATCGTTCACCGCCCCCAAACTTACACAGAGCATGGATTAACTAGACCAGTTTCCCGCCACGCTAATGGGTCAAATCATCGTTACGGGGAAAGATTTCACCCGTAACGCTTCACTCCAGATTCATTAAATAACATATAAATACATAAGCAATCCATTTCTTACATTTCAATAAAACACCAACCAGCAAAAACATACAAATACAAAAGAAAAATTTAACACATAATATTCACACATCTCTCCCCATTTTAGAAAATGGTACGACCGCTCAAGAGTAATTGGAGCAATTCACTTGACATCATGTGTTCCCAAATACAAGACCAGCCAGGAAATTAGAAATACAAGACTATGACATGTATATACAAAAAAATATGCAAACCCATGTCAAAACATAACTAAATAAATAAATAACCAATAATACAGTGAACTGATGTTCACGTGATGATGACCTATGCGTTCATCATCACAATCCAGCTTCTGTGTTTTGGAACTTTTAAGGTTTGCATCCGAGACTTTTGTGTGGAAAAACACAGTTCCACGCCTGGCGGTTCCATTTGTGCCTAAATGCTGTATATTTGTACAAAGTTTGTTTGCAGTGGTTTGGACCCTGCCATATACATATAGATATATTCCAATATTCAGTTCGAAAAGGACATTTTAAAAGCCTAGACTAGACTAGAAGATCCATTCAGATGACACTCTCTCTTTTAGTCAATTTTGCATGTAGTGTTAACTTAAGTTGCAAGTGTCTCACATCTGTCTTGTGGAAGTTTTAAGATTTTTTAAGATTGATCTGAAACCTTAGTATAAGGTCTTCGCCTGGGGTCTCATTTATAAAACTGTGCGTAGGATCCCTACTAAAAGTGTACGTACGCGCAAAAGCTAGATTCTGCGTACGCACAAAAAAAAATCAGATTTATAAAACCATGCGTACGCCAGAACCGGCGCACAAATCCCTTTATAAATCCCAGTCAGCGGAAGATTGTGCGTACGTGCATCTCCACCCTGTCTGCTCCCCGAAATAACCATATATGGAGCTTACGACGCCTAGTTTTACTATGCATAACCTCATCTGCATATCATTTCCATACACGTTCCCAACCACATGACACCATGGTTAACGCCGTCAAAGGTACAAGACATTGGAAAATATTAGATATGGACTATAAATGCCATTTGTGCCACACATTATATTGATAAAGATCATCCAATATCCTCTTTATGTTTTAGAATAAATATATCAAAATATCCATAAAAAAAATTGTATAAAATACTTCAGATAAAGGTTTTAGGATAGAGTTGATTCATTCATTTCCACTGGCCAGATAGTATTTTAATAGTTTTAAACAATTCAAATCAAATTTATGCAGTTTTGCTGATGAGGTGAACATATCTTTTAGGAAGTTTATAGGCTATTTTTAGTGGAAACAGATCGGACTACTTATTTATTGCAGTGTAAATACAATTGTCTGACTCGGCACGTCACTGACAAAGTATTTTAAAAAGAAAACATGCAAATCTTACCGTTTCCTCAAAATATATCCTTCAAATGGTAATTGTTTGAAGATCCTTCACACGACATCAACACCTCCTGCAGCTGTGGCTGTACAGTAAGATATTATCATTTGACCTATTCAAACTGGACAACGGACCGTTCGACCACCGAATCCAGCAGTGTCTTCCATAATATTTAAGTTAAGTGTGCATCACTGATCGTCATTCTCGAAAAAATATTTTGTCATAACATCTGCAGTTTAGTTTAAGGAGGAATTATTGTGCTCCCAGCGCTCCTCGCTGTCATAAAACAGCGTGTCACTGGAAAAGTGATCGAAAGTAGCACATCTACTATCTCAATTCATATCACTTTGTCTCCAGAATGTGCGTACGCACGGCTCAAAGTTTGCTTAAAGGTGCGCACATTCTCCCGTCAAGTTTGTTTTTATAGATCACAACCTTTGCGCGGGAACTGGCGTACGCACGCTTCCAGCCCCGTTTTGTGCATACACACGCTTTATAAATGAGACCCCTGGTGTTTCTGTTTGCATATTTGTACATAGTTTGTTTGCAATGGGTTGGACCCTGGTATATACATATTTCGATATTTGTGACCAATCACAGAAAGTATTGACACAAGTCGGGGGCATTTTGAGTTATTCACAGATTCTGAAAGTGTAGTCTCCAAGCTTTCCAACGATGTGTAACACATGGAAATCTGATAATATTTGGAGAAGTTGTGGCCATTGTTGTATTATATCAAGAAAATGCAATTACCCTGCCTCCTTGGTAAGATTTTGGATGTCTGTTGCTACACATTTGGCCAATGTATTAAATATTAGGCATTGCTTACAATATTATTGTTATATTTGTTTGTTTCTAAGAAATGCATTATACTGTATGGCCAGAGATGTACAGTTATTGATAGTTAGTACAGTTATTAGATATGTGTGTGTGCCTGTTTATGAGAAGGAGGAGCAGAATTGGACTGCAGCACACAGAAGTTTGTGTGGTTCTATGTGTGTGCTCAAGGACACACAGAACTGTGGTTCTACTCCTAGAACCTTATAAGGACATCAGCCATCTTGGCTGAGTTTACTGGAGTTCAAGGACACAAAAGCCAGACAGCTTGCACCTGCGAGGCCTTGAGAAGTGTCTGGAAACTTTGGGAAAGTTACAACGTACGTCAATCAAGAAGATAACCCAACGTCTGCAATAAACAGCACGAGTATAAAAGACTGATGAGTTGATTGCCTCTTCGGATACTGATACGTCAGTACCCCTGACGCCTAGAAGCCCAGAGCTGAGGACAAGAAACCCCAAGCTGAAGATGGGAAGCCCAGAGCTGACTACACCTTTGACTCAAGAGTGATTACTGTATTTTATACTTTAATGATGAAGTTTTATTTGCCTTTACATTTTTGTTTATTATAAAAGTAACCAATTAAAAGAAATTTAATTGATTACAAAAGCTGCCTACCTTAGCTTGATTTATAGTGTTTTAAGACTTTGAATAAGAACGTACCACAGAGGAGTCTTCTGACCAAATTGTAAGTAATTTAAAATGCTTATAATTTAGGCCAGACTCGACTTACTTTACCTAACCTGAGATAATAAATAATAAGGTTAAAAGGTGTTAAGATCAAAATACACACCGCAAAACACCATTCGAAGGTAGGCACTCAAAAAAAGCTCAAAAGGGAGAAAATGGCCTCTAAAGATTGTGCAGTTCTCACCTCTTCTCACCTGCTTGGAGTGACAATAGGGCTCATTTACATCTCATTTAGATACCCCCTGTAAAGCTGCATGGTTGCATAGCAACGACAGGACCGCATACTATTAATAATAAAGGACAATGTACATTGTAAATGTCAGTAATTTATCTCTTTTTTGACTTTTATAAAAATGATTTAAAGGCTGAAATATTTCAGTTTTATCTTTTTATAAAACAGCTGATAGTCCTACTGAATAGACTGTTAGCTGCTTTTTTCTTGCCATAATACAAATTCTAAGTAAAAGAAAAACGAGTGGCCATCATTACTTTAAGAAATGAAGGTCACCCAAGTGCAGTCACAAAAACCATCAAGCGCTACAAAGAAACCGGCTCACATGCGGACCGCCCCAGGAAAGGAAGACCAAGAGTCACCTCTGCTGCGGAGGATAAGTTCATCCGAGTCACCAGCCTCAGAAATCGCAGGTTAACAGCAGCTCAGATTAGAGACCAGGTCAATGCCACACAGAGTTCTAGCAGCAGACACATCTCTAGAACAACTGTTAAGAGGAGACTGTGTGAATCAGGCCTTCATGGTAGAATATCTGCTAGGAAACCACTGCTAAGGACAGGCAACAAGCAGAAGAGACTTGTTTGGGCTAAAGAACACAAGGAATGGACATTAGACCAGTGGAAATCTGTGCTTTGGTCTGATGAGTCCAAATTTGAGATCTTTGGTTCCAACCACCGTGTCTTTGTGCGACGCAGAAAAGGTGAACGTATGGACTCTACATGCCTGGTTCCCACCGTGAAGCATGGAGGAGGTGTGATGGTGTGGGGGTGCTTTGCTGGTGACACTGTTGGGGATTTATTCAAAATTGAAGGCATACTGAACCAGCATGGCTACCACAGCATCTTGCAGCGGCATGCTATTCCATCCGGTTTGCGTTTAGTTGGACCATAATTTATTTTTCAACAGGACAATGACCCCAAACACACCTCCAGGCTGTGTAAGGGCTATTTGACCAAGAAGGAGAGTGATGGGGTGCTGCGCCAGATGACCTGGCCTCCACAGTCACCGGACCTGAACCCAATCGAGATGATTTGGGGTGAGCTGGACCGCAGAGTGAAGGCAAAAGGGCCAACAAGTGCTAAGCATCTCTGGGAACTCCTTCAAGACTGTTGGAAGAGGATATTTTTCAGCAGTGCATGTCTTCTGTCTCCATTATCTTGTACCAGGATTCCTTTTAAGTGGTGAATCCCCTTGGATCAGGGAGAAAAAACACAAGGAGCTTGCTGTTTACATGTCCCTGTCAGAAATCTGGCCTCATAATAGGTCCTGCATAGACCCCATACAACTTGTTTTGCTTTGTAAGGAGGAAGATTTGCAGTTTTTGGGCAAGAGAAAGTGTTTGGTCCTCTTGTAAGAGATTTGAGGGATCTCTTACAAGAGGCAAAAGGGCCAACAAGTGCTAAGCATCTCTGGGAACTCCTTCAAGACTGTTGGAAGACCATTTCAGGTGACTACCTCTTGAAGCTCATCAAGAGAATGCCAAGAGTGTGCAAAGCAGTAATCAAAGCAACTTTGGCTACTTTGAAGAACCTAGAATATGACATATTTTCAGTTGTTTCACACTTTTTTGTTATGTATATAATTCCACATGTGTTAATTCATAGTTTTGATGCCTTCAGTGTGAATCTACAATTTTCATAGTCATGAAAATAAAGAAAACTCTTTGAATGAGAAGGTGTGTTCAAACTTTTGGTCTGTACTGTATATATTTTTTTCAGCCATCTTTCTGGTAGGACATATTGTACGCATGTAAATCTTCTGGCATTGATCGGTACAATATGGGTTATCGGTACACACCTATGCAATTGTGATGTATCATATATATATAGACACAGATGTATTTTTCAGCCCTGGAAGGTCACTGCAATAAAACAAGTAAAAAACATTTAAAACAGACTACACACATACAGTAATTTATTAATGTTATAAAATTCTTCTTTACAGATCATGCCAAAAAGATACTGCTCTGGTAAGTTGATCTATTCTGTGATCCTAGTTCCTTGTGGCATCACAAAGTGTTATGAATCATTTATTACGCAGTAATAAATCATTTTGCGTCATACACTGTGTTTGAACTTTTTTTTTTCCTTTTTTTTCCTATTAAAATCAACTTTTCATGTAGCAGTCAAGTGCCCGATGTGCCCCGCGTGGATCGTCAACATCAGCAAACACCTTAGGACGGTCCACGAAGTGGCCAATGCAGAACAGAGAGGCCTCTTGGCCCAGCTTGGCAGCCACAGAGTGAGGCTGCCCAATTTGGTTTGCCCACTCTGCAGCAAGCTGGTGAAATACCCTGAGAGGCACCTGGAAAGAGGCCACGGGGGCATGTCGGTAAGTCAGTCTTAAAACTGACGGGATCGTGTTTGACCAGTTGTTTTACATTAATGTATGAAATAATTGTCTGTTTAAAGAATACTGAAATGTTGTTTTTATATATATTTTTATAAGGAGTCGTTGCGGTCAAAGACGTTGAGATCACTGGAGAGGTTGGTGATAATTGGGAAGCTTCAAATCTTGCGGGATTCAGAGCCGGCCATCCCCCTGGTCTCCAACTTCTCCCAGGCCGAGGCCCCACCTGACGCCTGGCCGGACGTTCAATTGCTTTAGGTGGCAGCCTTACCACCTCAGGTGCTGGCCTCACCGACTGCGGTGACGGAAGAGCAGAGGCTGGTGCAGATATGGAGTAGGAATCCACTGATCATCATAATCCTAATAGTTTTTGTTATAATTGTGTGTTTTGAATTTTAAAAAAAAATGTCCTTTTAATTGTGTTCTTGTCTTTTTTTGGCTGCAAAACAAATTGCATATATATGTAGTGTCCGCAGAGCGGTGCATTTGGCGGCCACTAAATAAATTATATCTGGAATGTCTTTGTTTTTTCGACTTCCATTCGTACCAGAAGGTTCCAAATGACTTGAAAGTCAGTGGAATGCATCTAGTGCAGTTAAAGGATTTTAATCCATAAAACTATAAAATAGGAAATATCATCTGAAAACACTGTGTCCAGGAACCTATTATTTGGCAGCCACTACATAATTGGGAAGTGGGATGTCTTTGTGTTTTCTGCTCCCAATCATACCAGAAGGTCCCAAATGATTTGAATATTAGTAAAATGCATCCGACCGAGTGCACCCAAGCATGGTAGTTTTAATCCATAAAACTTTTGTAAAAAATCTGAAACATCATCTATAAAAACTGTGTCCAGGAACCCATTATTTGGCAGCCACTACATAATTGGGAAGTGGGATGTCTTTGTGTTTTCTGCTTATATCTCAGCAACTTGAAAACATGAACATGAAATTCAGGTCAACGGAAGGCCTCGGGGGTCTCTATTGAACGCGCAGATGCGGCAGATTGTCCTGAAATTTGAACCGTGTGTACAACTGAATTAGACGTTTCGAACGAGATTGGTGCTGCTAGGGTAGCTTTATGGGTCCCAGAGTTATGGTCTTTAAGGAATTCAGTGGCCCCCGGAGCTCATGAAAAGGTCTCGGGGGCCCCTGTCAAACGAGCCTAACCCCGAGGTCGGGGGCCTTTGGGTTCGTGAGCTAGAGCCAACACAACAAAAGCATCCCACTTGCCAATTATGTAGTGGCCACCAAATAACGGGTCCGTAGACACTGCCTTTTCTATGCCAGTTAGTGCCAAGTACGGTAGCGGTGTTATAAATGATGACTGGGATGTTTTTGTGTTTTCCACACTAAGTTGTCCCAATTCCAGGTTACTGAATGTGGCCCAATTAATGGGTTTGTGGACGGAAACTTGTACGACGACCACATGCAACTTGGTGCATGTGGTCTGCCAAGTGCAGTAAAATAGTTTTTATCAGGACAGGAGCTACAGTTTAACTTGTTGAATGATAACTTGGGAGTGGTCAGGGGGAGTCACCAGATCATTTGCCCACTATAGTGGGTAATCGGACAAATAATGTGTGAACTGTAGCTTTTTTAGCTCCCTGAGGTCAGTTGGACAGGGTGGGGGCCTTGCTTTTTAAAAATAAGTTTAAATGCAGAATTCTATTTACTGAGGTTTACTCAATGTTTGAAGTTATATGTGTGTTATAAATATGTGTGTGGGTACTAGATGTTTTTCAGTCCTTGTTCTGGTATGGGACCTGAGGAGTTGATTTTTCAAGTTTAACTCTTCATGTTCTGAATTCTGTGGCTCCTTTTGAAAACTAGGAAGAAGAAAGTCAAGTCAAGACTCAGCCCTGGTTGAACAGCAATAGCAATACTCTTAGGCAAGAGTGCAGGAGGGCTGACTGTAAATGGCTCAAAGATAAAGATTTATATGAGACTTGTAATTTATTTGAGAGATTGTTTGACAAAGTTTCAAAAAGTAGTTAAATTAGTTTTTTTTGACATTACTTCAAAGAATTATCATAATTCAAAAATACGCTTCAGGTAGTCTTGTTCTTATATTGTTAGATCTCAGTCCTGCTTTTAATACGGTCAATCATGATACAATTTTTGATAAGCACAGTATAAATTATCATCTGTATGCTGATGATTCCCAAATTTACTTCTCTATAAAACATGGGGAGCTATCTTCTCAAATCTTGTTTACCTGTTTGGCTGATGTGAAGTTGGTTGGTAAACAACTTTCTCCAACTGAATGAAGACAAGTCAGAGTTTGTTGTCTGATGATGTGATATGGAGTCTAATAACAACCTGGGGAAAAACTTTCCTTTGTGAAAAATATTTATTTTTGACTGAGCTTACATTTGATCATCAAATCTAGACCTATAGCCAAGTTGATGTCTGTCCTCTCTTTCAATGATTTGGTGAAGGTTGTTCGTGCCTTTGTGCCTTTTTCATTTGGATTATTGTAACTCTTTGTATCTGGTGTGAGTCAGGCCTCCCTCTCTCATCTGCAGCTGGTCAGAACTCAGCTGATAGGCTTTAAACTTCAAAAAGTTCAGTTCGTTCTCTTTCAAGTGAATCCTCATGTGGACCTTAAGGTTACCTTTAAATAGGAAACACTTTCCACACTGATCACATGTAAATGATTTCTCTTCAGTGTGAATATTCATGTGTTCCCCAAGTCTTTGTTCCCGTGTGAAGCCAGTCCCGCACAGACTGCAGGTGAAAGGTTTCTCTCCAGAGTGAATTGTCATGTGGACTGTAAGGTTTCCCTTTTGACTGAAACTCTGTCCACATTGTCGGCAGATATATGGCTTTTCTCCGGTAGTTCTCATGTGGTCTTTAAGGTTTCCTTTTCGACTGAAAGTCTTTCCACACTGTTGACAGGTATAAGGCTTTTCTCCAGTGTGAATTCTCATGTGGGCTTTAAGGTTTCCTTTGTCACAGAAACTCTGTCCACACTCTTGACAGGTATGAGGCTTTTCTCTAGTGTGGATTCTCATGTGGGCTGTAAGGCTTCCTTTATGTGTGAATCTCTTTCCACATTGTTGGCAGGTGTAAGGTTTCTCTCCAGTGTGAATTCTCATGTGGTCTTTAAGGCTTTCTTTATGTTTGAAAATCTGTCCACATTGCTGGCAGGTGAAAGGATTCTCTTCAGTGTGAATTCTCATATGGACTTTAAGGTGTTTTTTGTGTGTGAAACTCTTAGTTCCTGTCTTTTGAACTCCTTTTTGTGAGGAAACCTGTGTTGATATTTCCCCATTCATGAAATAATAATGTTTATCATAATGTTCTTTCTCTTCTTCCCTTTCATTAGGTTCATGACTCCCTTCTTTCAGTTCCATCAGGTCTAGGTAAAAAATAGACATAAAACAATTTAGACATTTAAAGCATCAAAAGCAACAACATGTATGATCTATAACCTATCCTATGGATCAGGGATGGGCAGGTTTGGTACTGGAGGACCACTGTCTTTCATCCCTAATCAAATACACCTGCCTGTCATTTTCAAGCATCCTGAAGACTTAAGGCCGATTTATATTTCTGTCACGTGTACACGTAGGCTACGCAGACTGCAAGCGCTGTGATTGGTCTGTTAGAATCCCTCCCTCGGGTCAAAAGATTGGTGTGGAGCAGTCGGAGAAGAGCAAGTGTGTGGCAAGGGGGGCGTGGTTCAGCAGCGGGAGATGAGCAGCGCTTAAGTAGGTCAAGTGCAAATGATAAACACCTGTGTCTCATTGCAATAATTGACATGGGGAGACCAGATAAAGCCACCAGGAAAAAGGAAGTGACTGACAGAGAAGCTGTGTCTCATTTCGAAGGTTGCATCCTCCGGAGGTCGCATTCGAAGATTGCATACGTCATTGAGGCTGTATCAGTAAGTAGGACTCTCCGAACCTGACCTTGGAATGCATCCTTCTTTCATAGGAATTTGGAAGATGCATGAGGTGTATCCTTCACTGCTGCAGATAGCCCACAATTCTTTGCGTCGCTGTTAACAGCCATCATTTATTCAAAAATAAATAAATAAATAAATAGTGGTGCTGGCAAATGTACATACAAGCGAAGATGTGTTTAAATGCAAGCAGTTTCATGCTTGTTTTTTTTTAAACTTTGTTCTTCCTAATATCCTCCTCCTTTGTCTCTGTAACAGATATCTGTTGTACATAAGCCAGTTCCTCAAGCAACCAAAATAAAAATAAAACAAGTACATTCTCTTTTCAAATTACAAATTCATTAATAATTTTCATTCATTTGCTGAGAGCGCAATGAGGTTGCCGTGAATGTGTTGGCATAGCACGATATACTTCCTGTTTCCTTTCCTGCCTGTGTGTCCTACGAAGGATGTCTTGTTTAATTTTGGCTAAGGACACTCCATATACTGCATCCTTCACAGGATTCATCCTCTTGAGGATGCAGCCTTCAAAATTAAATGAAATGAGACACAGCTACTGACTGACTGCACACTTGTGGAGGCTGGAATTTGATTACTATGTTTACAGCTTTATGTTGATTACGTTTTGGGAGCGCAGAGACCAGATGCACAGACTACTGCACGGAGGCTCCCGCAACACAATTATGACAATAACATTTTTTATGAAAAGAAATCAATCAAGTCCAAATAAGGCATACTTTCAGTCATTCAGTCAAGAATTAACACATTTACATGAATTGTGAGTGTTCTAAAGCATAACTATTTGTGAACACATAATGCAAAATGTATGTAGTTAAAAGATGTTTGATAAGTCCATTTAAAATTTGTAGAACAGTCTTTGTTGGCTTTTCTGTGAAGTAAGGAAACAAAAGGTCTGCACTGTCTCTCTGTTTCTTTGATCTGGTGATCAAAGAATCTTTATCTTCTTTGGGTGACCATTTGGTTTGTCACTTCTCCTGCTATCAGGAAGCATAGGGTGTTGTAAAAATAATCAGCATTGGTTCTCTCTGCAGACGAGCTGGAGCCGGAACCTTGATTCTGAATTAGAATTATGTTTTGAAAGAATCATCTGAATGATTCATTTGTCTGGTTCCTCCAAAACTATGTCAAATTATCCATTACTCCTATTTTTTCTGTAATTTAATTACAGTTACTTCTGATGTAATTGAACTAAATACTGTGTTTAGAACAATTATATATAATACAATAGTGGATTTAACATAAAAATTATGGCTGTCAATAGATTACATTTTAATCCCAATTAATCTCACACTTATTGAGAAATTAAGCATACATCAGATTAGAGACCTGCACTCCCGCGGGAGTACCCGGGGACCCAGCACAACCGAGTGCGGTGCGGGACAGTATTTGGTGGGTAAATGCGGATGCGGGCGGCACGATATTATTGTGTGCGGGTTGTGGGAAAATAAAATTATTTGCGGGACTCCCGCAAAGTGGAAATATCTAACAAAATAAAATAACTAGAAACAAATAAACCTTTATTTATAATAAAATAAAATAAAAACGATTTACAGGCGCAGGGTCGGAAGCTAACTCTCGCGTGGTTCATAGGTGCGAAACAGCCAAGCCTACCACACAGAGGCAAAATGTCTGCACCGCATGACTCAGGTGAATCGCTTAGTCCTACAGATATTAGTAAGTTATTAAAGAAAGGAACATGCAAAACTACAAAACCAGCGACACCAATGGAAAGCACCTTCCTTTTGCGAGCTGTGACAAATGCAGCAAAATACTCACATACAGCGGGCACAAGTCTGGAACTTCAGGTCTGAAGCGTCATGTGTGCACCGTTTTGAAAGGCCAAACATCCCTGACATTTACGGCAAGTCAGTCGAAAGTGTCAAGTGCACTAAAAGATATAACAACAGAAAAATGTGTTGACTTTGTTTGTGCCGACATAAGACCTTATTACACCGTCTCTGGCCAGGGTTTCAGGGTTTACATATGCAATGTATTTTTTTTATTTATTTATTTTTTTAAAAACAATACTTATACGTTTACCCGCGGGATTTTGCGGGCAGGAGCGGGACGAAACTTGATTGTTTGCGGGCGGGAGCGGGAGAAAATAATATATATTTTTGCGGGAGCGGGACACAATCTTGCGGGAGCGGGACGAAAAAATCCGTCTTCATCAGATTCAAGTGTGAGTCTCACAAAACTGTATTTTTCAGCTTTTTAAGGTAAATTTAGGTCTTTTCAAAAAGAGGACACTTGCAGACTCCAAAAGGACACCAAATAACCAAATGTTATGAGTCCAAATAATTCATACATTTATGTACACCTAAGCACCCACACACAAAAACAACGTTTGAGAATTCACAGTGTATATAGTGTGTGCAACAGCAAAGAGCTCGTTTACATTTTAGACCAGTCCAGTTGCGATACTGAACAGGAGCACATGGAGAAGCCAAGAAAACCTAAACCAGCCGCCTTGACCAGGGGCCCGTTTCAATAAGGAGGTTCAACCAACTCTGAGTTGAAACTTGAACTCTGAGTTGACTTACTCTGAGATGGGGAACTCTGAGTTTTCAGTTTCAGAACAGCTGAATTGAGTTAGTTCAATCGACTCTGAGTAGATTGACTCTGAGTTAAGCGCGTGCACCACGACTACGAAAAGCCATCATCAATGGAGCTCCGATATTACGATTCACCATGGCAACAGCACATGACAAAATGACATCCGCATACTTCTGAGTCAATGCAAGTTTAATTCTTATCACTGTTATAATATCAAAGGTGAAAACTGGTAGAATAGTAAGTTATTGAACTAATATTTATTTTCATGGTATCCCACATGCAAAAAAAGAAGAAGAAAAAAATAATAAATAATAAGATAAGAGTGTAAATGATTTTTATCATTATTAAACACTCGTTAGGCAATTTACTTCCAATTTTAGAAAATGTTCTTCTTTTTATTAAAAATATATGCTTTTTGAAGTGATATATGATGGGAAAAGGGAGAATAGCGAGCTCGGCAAAAGGCAGATTTGAACCCAGTCAATCACATCACAAGTTAATTCTCTGCACACAACACACTATTGCCTACACCACTGGAGCCACTACAACATGTGTTAACTTTAAACCTGGTGTGACACTGGTGGGAGGAGCTACTGTAAATTTGCACTTAGTAATACCCAGAAGAAAAAAGTATACTTGAGTGCATTAAAAAAAAATACTTAAATACAAGCAAGTACATTTGTAGTACATTCTTTATTTTGGTGCTAAATAAAAGTGTCAAAGTTATACATTATAAATGCAGTAATTCAATGTATATCTGTACTTCAGTAGTACTTCACTGTACTTGGAAAAGTATACTAAATACCACTACTACTAAAATTGATTTTTAGTGCAATGAAATAAAGTATACTTACCCAAAAAATACAGAGGAGTTTTATTAGTGTATTTGTTAAAAGTGTGCTTTCAATGCTTTAAAATTTGTTCAGTCTTAGTAGACTTTTATATAATAATCCTAAGTTTAAATGACGTTGATTTTCGTACAAATATATTACTAATGTACTAGTTATAAGTACATTTTCCCCCAGGTGAAAAAAAGTGCAGTAGAATACACTTTATTTTAGTACACGGTACACTTCCATAATGTACTTAAAGTGCTCTATTTCAGTGCACTTATTTTATACTTAATATACTAAAAGCTGTACTTTAGTACTTCTTAATATAATCATAAGAACATCTAAGTGTACTCAACTGTGCTATTTTGAGACACCATGAATTTGAACTAAAATGTGCTTTTAACATAATATCTCTATATTTAAAAAATGTATTTAGTTACCACTTGTAGTATACTTGAACCCATCTTTCACACAACTTTAAATGTACTCATCAGACATAGGAAATTCACTTATGAATTATTTAAAATATAAGAATAATATATGGTAAATATATACAAAATTTGTAATGTTGTAGGCAATAAATTATAAATACATTTTGAATATTCATTATATATTAATCTTATATTTGAAATACATCATAAGTATTTTAAAAGTGTTTGAAAGATGGGTTCTGCTACAAGTGGAAGTACTACAAGTGGTAACTAAATACATTTTTTTAATACAGAGATAGTATGTTAAAAGCACATTTTAGTTCATATTCATGGCGTCTCAAAATAGCACAGTTGAGTACACTTAAATATTCTTAAGATTATTTTAAGAAGTAAAGAAGAGCTTTTAGTATATTAAGTACAAAATAAGTGCACAGAGCACTTAAAATAAGAGCACTTTAAGTACATTATGGCAGTGTACTGTGTACTAAAATAAAGTGTATTTTATTGCAATTTTTTTTCACCTGGGTAGACACTCCGACACTTTCCGTTTGCATTAAGATTATTTTATTACCACACTGGCAGATATTGATCATTTTACTTAAGTAAAATGCACTTAATTTAGATCCCCCCAGGAAACAAGACTAAATATCTTATATCATTTTCTTATATAGAAAATCCATCTTGATTTAAGATTCTTTAGATATTTTTTACTTGAAATAGGATGAAAAATACTCATTTTTGCAGTGTCAATGAATGAGTGAACTATTTAAACATCACTTGCCATACATCACAGTTACCATAGTAAGTTACTATGGTAACTGACTCTGAGTAGAAGTTACCTCTCTTTCAGAAACGGGCTTGACTTACCCTGCTTTCTCGGGTTTGACATACCTCCCATTCTGAAACAGAAAACCCAGAGTTTCCCTCATTTCAGAGTTAACATACTCAGAGTTTTCACTTAACCTCCTTTCTGAAACAGGCCCCTGCATATATACTGAAGTACACAGAAACATACAGGACAAATCCAAACATTGTCATGAAAGTGTGTAAAAACAATGTGAATGTACTGAAATGTGTCTGTGCAGAAATGTGATCAGTGCGTCGAGAGAGAGAGAGAGAGAGAGATGATTCAAATGATATTTGATCATTATTTTTAATAATGATCAAATGACTGAGTTCAGCTGTGAGAATAAAACCAACCTGTTTGTTCCTCAATATTCATGTTTCACACTGAATGTTTCAATCTTATTTCTTCAAACTTCTCTTATTAAACTCAATCTTCTCTTCCTCTCCTCTTTATAATATCTTCATATCTTCAGTCTTTTATTAAACTCAATCTTTTCTTCAGTCTCCTCTTTAATAAACTGTAAGTAGAGAATAATTAAACAGAGTTAAAAGTCTTCAATGACCTAACGTTGGACTAAAAAAAAAAAAAACACTCAAAACTAACACTGCAAATTAATAAACTTCATATTTAGATAATTATGATCTACATTTGGTATTTAACGAGTTATAGATTATTTAAATGATTACACTTTGATGAAAACATGATTAGTTAGTTTGTTAGTGTTGTTGTTCTCGTTCATGTTCGAACAGCACGAGTCGTGATTCACTGAATCATTTATCAAAGTGTTTGATTCAATTGACTCGGGTTGAAAAGTTCAGTTTCTCCATCATGACTCTCCAGAGACTGAACTCGTGTTCATGATAAACTGATTTATGATATATAGAGAGAAATGAGACGCAGGTTTACTGTTTCTCATCAGTGGATATGAGCTTTACTCACACAAATATCCTTCATTACAGTTAGATAAAGAATCACAATGTTACATTAAATAGTAAATAACCTCATTAAACATCGCTGGTAAACTATTAAAAATACAAAACTGTTTCTGTCGATTTAAAACAGATTAAATTATTAAAACAAACCTTTATTCAGCAGAATCACAGCAGATGCAGGAGTGCGGTGCAGTCTTATGACGTCATGTCGTCACTCCAAAATAAAAGTCATGCATTGTCTACAATCACAGAAGTGCACAGAAATCCAACTATTTTACAAGATAATTTTTGTATATATTTTTGTTACATTTTTACAAAAAATCTTCTGATTTAACCTTGAGATTTGAAGTATTAGATAGCTTAGATATTTGCAACACTATTTACAATGACACTAATAATCAGTAAAAATCAATCAGTAGTTTTAATAGAATAACGAGACACAAACCTTTACATTCAATCGCTTTTGGCCCCATTTATTTATGATCACAGTGCACACATACAAACTTTTAGTCCAAAAGTGCGCACATTTGTAGAAATACACGTTTACCTCAGATTTCATTAGAGCGAATATAAGCCGGGCCGTACGCAGGGTTTCATAATTACCCTGGTCAGAAAATGTTGTTAGTTTGGGGGGTACGGGGCATGCTCCCTAGAAAATTTAGATTTCCCTAGTGTACATATGTGCCTTTTTTAAAATGTTTTAAATGGGTGGTTCAGTCTTTTTTTCTAGGCTTGTTTCTGGGGCACAGTTTAACATGTCTTAATGCTTCGTTTTTTTTTTTTTTTTTGAAAATGCTGTATTTTTCATATATTTTACCTTTATTCTGCATTCCCTACATTCGTTCACTATTTACCCACAATCCTCTGATTTTGAATGTACATTCAATGTACACTCGTTAAAGCTGCGTTAATTTGTCAAGTGTAAAGTATAATTTTTTATTAATTAGAACAACTTTGTAAAGATATTTTGAAGCGAAATGATACACGTTTATATCATAAAATATATACTTATTATCATATGATAATTTGGTCAATTTTTCTCATATGTTAGTGAACTGTTGTACAGTGTATTTAACCTACGTCTTAGAATGTGATGTATTGACGAATTTTTATTTGCTTTATGAACGGATGAGGATGTTAGGCAGCTAATTTTAAAAAGAACTCGGTTTGGTCATCCGTTTTCTGGGCGGAGAAACGCTGCCCAGCAAGGATGGGAGTGAGTTTTAGGAATATATATATATATATATATTTGTTGAGGTTTTATTAATGTACATTTATTAATGTGTTAAATCATTACATGTACTACAGAACAGTTCTGAAGGAGATGGGCCTGCTGGGTGTAGTAAAGTTTTATCCCTGAATTTGATACACATAAGGTATCAGAAAACATTTTTACAGATCTCAAGCTAGCACAGACCTGACCAAACATAACATTATGCACATTTAATGCTTTGCAGCAAAGAAAGCAAGGGAATGTATTGGAATGAAATAATTTTGTCATTTTCTTGTTTATTAAGGCATATCTTGATGGGTTTTTATCATTTCAGCTCTTTGACGCAGTACTGTTCCAGCATCCATTCAGAGCTAATGTTTTTAATGCATTGCTCAAAAAACATGACCATAGAGTTTGTTCTTTCTGCCAGAATATGGACTACTGCTTGTTTGTTGTTCCTGTGATTCGATGATCTTGCTGTACGTCATTCAACTCTGCCTGTATAATAATTGACACAATTATGACAGAAATAACAATGACAAGAATTATTTTTTTGGAAAGCAAATAAAAACACTACCAAAATTTATATTTATATATTTTTTACATTCTTCCCAGTAAGTATTGTATTGTATAAAGTATTGTTACAGGGTATTACATAAGTAGACAGTAGCCTACTCTTTCAGTGTTTCACCTGAGACAAAAATACCCCTCCCCGTACCATTAGTCAAGGTATTAGCATGGTAAACGTAACCTTGCAGTCTCATGATACAGAGAATCAGATTCGTTGACACTATAACGTTATACTACGGGCTTGTACGGTTTTAGGCTTATACTACATTTTTATTTCTGAGCTCAGTCCTTATGTAAATCAAACAGTCACTTCTTATTGCCTGTCTCAGAAGCGCACTGATTTCACAGCTAACTTATGTTACTCAGCTAAGGTTACTGACACTTTCAGGACAACCAAATACCATGCAAAAGTACACTTACAGCGTTGGGTGATGATCCACTTTGTTGTGTTAGTGATTTAAATATTGTCGGTGTAGCCTCATCCTTTAGGCGTGTTCCTGTGCAGGTATAGTCCTCCGGTGTGAAATGCTCGGAGCAAACACGCCACTTCTTCAGAGTCATCAACGGTGTTTTTGGATTCTTGTTCAAAGCAGCTAACCAAGCTCTCCGCTGTATGTGGTGAGTTGGAATTCTGTGAAACATGACGGCACTATATACCTTCTCCTTGTTATCACAACCCTTTACGATGCACGTTATAACCATGATTGTCCACAAACTATCTTCCTACAACCTGATACTTCGTCAACTCTGCTCAAACTATTAGTTTAATTATAGCATAGAAAATGTCCTGTTATAAAGGATAAAAAGCAGATCCATGTGTGAGATGACAATAAAATAAATTCATATATTAGAATTGAATAAACATTTATATATTGTATAATATAACATTGTATATAACTGTAACTATATAACAAATTTAGATACCTTAATATAACCATATTGATAATATAACACGCATCTGAATTCCTCTTAAACTACTAACCCTTTAGCATAACCTGCTCCGGAGCAGGTTATGTTCAGAGAGCAAGTTGCTATGGCTACTTACATACCCTAAAAGTTACCTCCGTTTTTGGAACCGAAAGTTGAGGTTATCCGCTTACTTACTCTTAAACATACCCAGGTATGTCACATAACCTGCTTTCTGGAATACCCCCCAGGTCACGTTGGTTCTATTGACGGAAATGAGAGGGAGGAGGAGAGGGAGCGGGGGCCGGTGAGAGGACTTTTCACGAGTGAAGATATTACTGCGCCAAGTCAAAGTGCTCCCGAGCACTTGCTATGGTATTCCGCCATACAATATAGTTATCCATTTTACACGCTTAGAAAAGCGAAACGTTTTGTTTTGTGTCCGTCCTAGGTCGAGTTACACTACTTGAGTAACTGTATTTAAATAGGGAAAACGTGGAGGTGTTTGGTAGCTTCTCTGCTTGGCCCCTATTGAATGAACTGGGCTAAGCTAAGTGCTAACAAAGTTTCGCCGCAAGACAGAGCGATTTAGTGCACGCACTGAGACGAGAGAAGTATGTATCAACTCGTCTTAGTTAAGGGAATAACATAGTTTAATATGAAAAAGCGGTGGAGTATCCCTTTAAATCAATAATTAATCAATATTGAATTTCCTTTTTTTTGAATTTACAGTTTTCACCAACTGTGACTGTAAAGCTGCTTTGACACAATTTGCATTGTAAAAGGCGCTATATAAATAAATGTGACTTGACTTGACTAAGACAAGGTAAAATGGTTTTTCATTCTGTCACCAAAAACTGTAATAACATGCCCATTTGGGCTGGTTTGGCACACATGGGCTCGAACATGAACATTGAGGAACGTTAAGTGATGAGTCAAGATTCTGCTTATGGCAGTTGGATAGTAGTCAAAGTGTGGAGATGATGTGAAGAACACTATGCTGATGCTGCACCTGTAGAGAAACATCTTTTGGTGGAGTCAGTGTGAAGGTTTATCTAGTTTAAAAGTTGAGTTTGTTTTCATTGATTTCTTTGTCTTTTTCTAGTTCCTCTGGAAAGTGCTAGGAGAGCAAAAAAGCATCAATGGTCTCCCATGGAGGTTGCCGCGGTCATGAGACATTTTGGCGAACACATCAAAAAAGGAAAACTGGCCACTATGATTGAATGCCAGCAATGCAAGGAGGCAGAAGATCCTGCTCTGGCTGGTCGCTCTATTCTAAACATAAGAGACTTCATAAGAAATTGTGGTGTGACTTTGAAAAGAAAAATAATCCTAGCTATAATATGGAAATGTGATGAATTGTCCACCAGTGATGTCATCTCCACACAGTCCATTTAGTTCTAATTTGGTTTAGTTTGCCTGTTAAGTTATGTTTCCGGTGTTCCTTTTTTGTCCTTTTCCAGCCACTAATCAGTTACCATGGAACATTAATTTACTAAAAAAACAGTTATTAGTCATGAAGTTCATCATTATACCGTGCATTTAAGCTCCTCTTTAGTTCTTATTTTCTGTCCGGTTTTTGTTATACCTGCAGTTTTGTTGCTGTCTGCCTGTGGATTTACCGGAGTTGTTTTATTTAAATATCCACATTGATTTTGAAACCGGAGCGTTTTCATCTTCATTAAAACATTTCACAAAGGGAACTGAAGACTGTCTTTCCTCTCTCCTGATTGTACTCATCTACATCCTTTATAAACTAATTCCTTTATACACTTGTGATTACAGCCATGTGAGGTGTGTTGGCCCAAGGGTCCAGTATCTCTACAGCGCTATAATTCAGATTGCTCCTCTGTCTCATTGCTTTCAATCACTTTGCCATGCCATGTGATGTGACATTTCCTTTTCAGTATTTACAGTTCCCGCAGAGTCTTAAAAGTCTAAAATTCAGAAAGTGAAGTTTAAGTTTTTTAAAAGGTTTTTTTTTTTTTTTTTTTAAGTCCTAGGTCTTAAATTAAATTTATCCAGGTCTTAAATTTCTTACCTCCGTTCATTCCTGAAAAGTGCTGTTCACAGAAAATAAAGTGGTAATTTAAAACGTGGAGGCAGAAACTGTATGATAGGTGGCCTCTAAAATGGAAAGTTCCGCACTTCGTACGTCACTGGATCACACTTCAATCCAGTTTTAATTATTTTTTTAAAGAGTATACACATGTAGGCAATCATATTTCACGCAAATCGTGCCAAAATATATTTCAGGTGTTGTGATCTTGACTGTACATTGTGTTTTGCTGAAAAACAAACCTTAAATTTAGTTAGTATAAGCAAAAATCCTTTCTGGGTAAATTTAACCAACTAGCCCGTGGCTTACCTGAGCATTTTGCAAACATAGAGGACGCAGAAGCGAAAAATCAACACTGCTTTATTGAAAATCAACTTAAACAGTAGGGCCATCGAGTCATCATGAGCCACCAGCAAGTCATCTTTAGTGTTACAGAGTTTTCACTTAGGAGGCTTTTGTTTACCTCAATGCTGTTTACCCTGTTTACTGCCTTGACTTTAATCTGCTCTCTACTGCAATGCACTCTTCTCATTCAGCTCTCCACAAAACGGCTGCGACTGGCGGTCCGAAAGCAAGAAAGTACTGTAATAGACTATATACAGTCCAAAAGGGCAATTTTCTTTTTACAAACAATTCAAACTTTTTTGATAGTACATTATTTGTTTGTTGTACATCTTTTTTGTTGTACATTATAAACATGCATAAACATTATGGGGTAGTTTCCTGGACAGGGATCATCTTAGCCAAGTTTAATTAGGAAATATAACTAGTTTTTAACTAGGGCTGGGTTTCGATTCAAATTTCAAGAATCGATTCGATTCCGATTCTCAAGATCTTGAATCGATTATCATTATTCGATTCGATTCGATTCGATCCGATCCGATCTTCGAGATTTAGATGAGTGTTTTTGAAGAAAGCATTTTTTTCCAGCTGTTACCTGAATTACAGGACTGTAGTTATGCAACATATTGATACTATTATTATAGACATTCAACTGCAAATTAATGGAGTATTGATGGTTGTAAAGAACAATCCCCTTCCAGAGTGTTGATACAACTGCTTTCACAAACTTGCACTGGTGTAGACGACAGAGGACGCAGAGGTATATCAGCAGCAGTAGACCAATTATTTAGACGCGAACCTGATGTATTATTAAAATGACATTAAGAATTGACATTAAGATGCAAATGCACCTTTATTTTTTATTTTAATGATCAACATTTAGAACACATTTGGTTACTGGCTTCACAGTAAACAGACAACATTACACAGAATGTAAATACAATTTGAACTTACAAAAACTTTAGAAAACACAACTGTGTCACAGTTTTGTGTAAAACCTTCAAGTACTCCAGGTATAAGACATTAAATTGCCTTTAAAGTGTATTTGTGTAAACTGGTCATTTTAAACTAAAATAGTAGATAAAAATAAAATAAAAACTGGAAAAGGCCTTGCCTATTAAAGTGAAAATAAAAATAAACTGGAAATTAAACTTGTCTTAACCCAGAGTGTGAACTGCCATCACTCAGGAATGGAAAGATTCTTCTGCAGGAACAGTAGCTCATTGACATGCCCAGGGGTAAGGCAACTTCTTTTGGCAGTAATGATATCACCTGCAGTCGAAAAAACCCTCTCAGATGTGACGCTGGTTCCTGGGACACAGAGATATCGCTTTGCCATGCGAGCCAAAAGAGGATACTCCTTTTCATTCTCCCGCCACCAGATGAGAGGATTGTCCTGCAGTCCCGCAGGTCTCCCTGCCCTGTACCTTTTGATCTCGTCTTCTGCCTCTGCCGCTTTAGTTTTCTGTGGTCCTACTTCCTGTTGTGGTCTGTAGGCTTCCCCAAGGAGAGACTCCAAAGCACTGGATTGCTTGAATTGCTTGGGTGCCGGAGGTTGGGGTTCCACCTCTTCCTCCACTCCATCAACTTCATCAGCAACAGCATCTTGCTGTGTAAGAAGAGAGAGAGAGAATTTGTCTTTTATGGAGGTGTGTGTGAGTGAAAGAGAGAGTGGACTTTTTCCACTGAGTTTCTTTTTAAAATGATTACTTACATTATATGCATCTTCCTCCATCCCACACACTGCTTCAGTCTCTGGAGTCTGGAGAAGGTCCTGTCTCGCTCCTCCTCATTCAGGAATGGCAGAGCTTTGAAACGTGGATCAATAGCTGAAGCTACGTACAGCATGTCCTTCTGGTTTACATACCTGGAATTTAAATTTCACACATTTTGATCAATTTATCCCCCCTGAGGAGGACAATAATGTCTTTAATGAAGTTTCCTTATATATATATATATATATATATATACAGTAAAATAGTCTCATATCTCTCTCACTCACTCACTCACTCACTCACACTCACTCACTCACTCACTCACACTCTCACACATCACACTCACTCTCACACACACTCACACACACACTCACTCTCACACACTCACTCACTCTCACACACACACACACACACACACACACACACACACCTATACTGGTACGGGTGGTTTATAAGGACTTTTTTTCCAAATAAGTTCCATTGTGGTTTATGGGGACCCACCTTTCCCATTGTCATAGAAATTAATAAGAAACATTAAACTGCTCCTTATGGCATGGGGTAAAACGCTGACTGCTCAGAATTTAATTCTAGTGAAGCAGTTTGGAAATATGAAGACCTGACATTCTACAGCACTGTGAGGACGGGGCGGGAGTGGGCGTGTCCTGATTTAATTATGACTTATGAGGACTACCCTGGTTTATCTGGACAGTCACCTACAGTACATCATTAAACATGAGCATCATACTTGTTTAACTTTACCCTTGTGTGTACCACATCATTTAAGTACGTTTTAATACCAGTAAACAGAAAAACAAAATAAGAAAACAAAACAAAGCAAGAAATTATCAGCAATTGCTTAACCTGGCTTAATCTTATTAAATATTTTAAAAAATAACCCTGAGTTTGTAATGTGAGCTTTAACAGGTGTGATGTGAGGGAAGAGCAAAGAGAGAAGAGGGGAAGTGAAATATGAAAGTAAATTAACTATAAAAATTAAGAAATAAAAAAAAAGGATAGTTTACTAGTTAACCGTCACTGACTAGAGCAGTCACTTCCCAGTGAGAACACACATTTATGCATACATTTTTTTTCAAAAATGTAGATTAAATATGTTACTGAACAGTTTGAGATTATGGTTTTATTGTAAGATACATAAGAGGTTTTCATAATTGAACCTTGAATGTCAATGTCTTAATTTATTCATTAGATTTTAAGTAGTTTTGTATAAAAATTGTTTTGAATAAAGCAGAATATAGGCATTTGATGGTGTTTCATGTTATTGTGAAAAGAGAGTTATAATTGTTAAAGAATTGATTAGTATCTAAATGAAAATTGTTGACCAATTGGGTTTAACTGGACATTGTTTACATACACACACACACAACCATAACTAACCCTTCATTATGAGGACAATCTGGGTTTAACTGGACATTGTTTACATACACACACAACCATAACTAACCCTTCATTATGAGGACTGGGTTTAACTGGACATCACTCACAAACACACACAACATAACTAACCCTTCATTAGAGGACAATTGGGTTTAACTGGACACACAAACACACAACCAACTAACCCTTCATTATGAGGACAATCACTGGATGAGGACAATCTGGGTTTAACTGGACTTCACACACACAAACACACACAACCATAACTAACCCTTCATTATGAGGACACTGGGTTTAACTGGGCTTCACAAACACACACAACCATAACTAACCCTTCATTATGAGGACAATCTGGGTTTAACTGGACTTCACACACACAAACACACACAACCATAACTAACCCTTCATTATGAGGACAATCTGGGTTTAACTGGACATCACTCCATTTACTCCATACATAGCAGGAGTACTAGTATTAGTTAACCATACTAAATCAAATCAGCTCTTCTACATTGAAGAGTGAATTCACAAATTATTGTGCATCTTTTTGCTGCCACTGAACCTGCAAAATTAATATGCATACCTAAGGAAATAGTGCTACAATGTGCTGTTGCTACAGTATGTCAGCCAACAAGCATACATGTGGTGCAATACACAGGTTAAATTAACCTGGTTGAAGAAAATTTAGTGATCAAAGATCAGCAAGTTTTACACTTCAGACTTAAGACTAGTTAAAGGTCAATAAGATGAAGCAATAAAACTCAAAAGAAACTGAAAAGGCAATTAATAAAAATTAACAAATGGTAAAAAAGGCTCAACAACTAGATAAAAATAAGTACGTTTATGGGACCAAAGTGCAACAGGGTATGGGCCACAAAATTCACTCAGCAACACAGTACCAGTGGAAAAAACAAATTATACTGCCTTCCAATAAAAATGCAATAATTTGTACATTTCTATAAAAACAATGTTTTAACAAAAGTAAATAAAAGGATGTCTTCAGCACAAAATATAGACCTGATTCAGACTCTTCTGCTTATAAATTCAGTGGTCCAACAACATTTTAGACAATTTTGCAGAACAAAAGCCACACATTAATGTAAGGCCAAAATGATCTCTCTAGGAACTCTCTAAGAACTTTTTTTTTCAACATCAAACCTCGGTTCCTCACGAAGCCCCTTATATTTTGGACTGTTCTTTCTCTCAGAGCAGGGTCCTCTGCAGTCTTGCACTGCTCACAATCTGTTTTTGTTGCAAGGTGTCCCTTTGAAATATGGAATAATGTTTCATGACAGCATTCACTCATTTGGGCTCCATGGGCTTTTCAGTGTTCCTCGATTTGGTCTCTGCAAAACAAATAAAAATATACATATATACATATACAGTATGTAAATACAGTCAAACCAAAAATTATTCAGACTCTAGATATTCGGTTGTTAAGTCTGACGTCACACAGCAGCGCTTCCGGGTCCTAACGCTCTATTTCATACCATAAGAAAACAACAAATGGTGCTAATATACACACACGATGTGGTGTAATACTACAAAAATATATAATCATAACCTTTATCTCCGTACCAAAATTCTAGATGGCCAGACAATGATTCATCTTTTATAAATATTTAAAATATTAATGTCTGTGATGCTGTGAGCACGGAGACTGTGTAGACTGTAAGTATTTAAAATGTTTAACTTTTTAAAATGATTGATGTTTAATATGAATAAATAGCGCTCAAAAACGGCCGCCGATGGCATTCTCAAGTGAAACGAGTCAAGGATTGGACCGGAAACGGCGTTCCTTACGTCACGACTTAACAAGCGGATAACTTTTGATATATTTTTACTAGGGTGCAGGACACTATAGTTCATTTATGTAAATGAAGATAGCTAAAGTAAACTGTGACATATTATACCAAAATATTCTTCATACAGTGGACTACCAGTAAAATTGATAAAAATTTGGAACCAAAAATTATTCAGACACTTTGACCTGACCATGTTTTGCTTAAGTGTTATTAGGGCTTGACGATTACGGCCTAAAATCAAAACCTTCATTAATTGAACATTTTACCTCGATTACGATTAATGAATGATTATTTTGTTTCTGGGTTTTTTTTTTCCCCTCATAGTTCATTGACAAGGTTTGTACTGTAAATATGATTGACTATTAAAAGGTGGGATATTTTTTCCTATTGAAAGAGCGATCTGACATCGTAGCTCACTATCAGCAGTTATTTTATCTATGGTTCGTAACATTTCTTACAGATTTCTGCTCGTTGTAAATCATATAAAGATAAATTAGCACAGTACCAGTATACGTGTGATTAATTGTACTGTCTCTATTAATTGTGAAGTTGTAGGTTGTAAATAGTTCCTTCAAAAGTAGAAAAATATATGCTATAATAAGTTTTGAATTTCTAAGCTACTTTTGTGATAAATCACAGGACAACGCTGACAACTAGTTTCTGCGTTCCTCTCTGTGCGCGATCTTCACAGCTACTGTTTGTATGAATGTTCGTACCACAATGCAGCTGCGTGAGCATGTTAGCTTGATATAATACACATCCGATCGTCTAATCGCTTAAATGTCCAAACCATAAAAACAACTACAACTGACAAAGTTTAGTGAAGACGCAAGGCTCACCACTCGCATAATAATTTGGAACGCAGTGTAGTGATGGCGCGCAAGTGACATATCAGTAAGATTTCAGTACAATAAACATTCAGATTTTAGTTTTTCTAAGAAAATGTTTGTTTGTTTATTTATCCATGTCTTTTTAGATAACTGGTATCAATCTCAGACAAAATAATTTGCCAGATCTATGAAAACCCTACTTAGAGGTTGTAAGTCACAGTTCTCATGCAATATGGGAGGAAGAAAGATCTTTCTGAAGATGAAAAGCATGAAATGGTCCAATGTTGTGCAAAAGGCATGAAAACATTGGACCACTGGACCATTTCATGCTTTTCTTCTTCAGAAAGATCTTTCTTCCTCCCATATTGCATGAGAACTGTGACTTGCTTAATAATGTGGACAACCTCTAAGTAGGGTTTCCATAGATCTGGCAAATTATTTTGTCTGACATTGATACCAGTTATCTAAAAAGATATGGATAAATAAACAAACAAACATTTTCTTAGAAAAACTAAAATCTGAATGTTTATTCTGCTGAAATCTAACTGATATGTCACTTGCATAATAATTTGGAACGCGGTGTATGTGTTGAACCGGTGTTCACCTCCGTGTTTTGCTTTTATGCCACTGACTGGACGGGGCAGAGTCACATGGCTACACACGCGGTAGTGTGTTTTTAAGGGGAAGTATTAACAGGATTAAAAAAAACGAAATAACCGACATGGGAAAATTACGTCGGTTAGAGGTTCTGAATTTCGGTTTTGATTACTTTTCGATTAATCATCCAGCCCTACATGACAGCATTAATTAAAGTTTCTTATGGGTCAAGATCAAGTTTTCTGTTTCAAGCCACTCCCATAATATGTCACCAATCAAAATAATGCACGGCTCAGATTAACTGTACAGCATTTGTGTAAGACTCCAATAAAATTATAAAGTAATTATTATCACAAATAAATCTCAATGAGAAAAACTGGTTGTGTCAATAGTATTATAGACTACACAATATTATTATATTATTTTCAAATAAGTTATTAATTTAGTTCCTGGTTCAGTTCAGAACTCTTTAAATAAAATAGCATTGGATGGAACAGATTTTAAGTATCTGTGCCGCTTAAAAGATGCAATCTAATCCTGTTTACAAGACATAAGCCTGCTCCCGAGCAGGCTTATGCTTACGGACCTGTTGCTATGACAGCAACTCCAGGATAAGTGTCGAAGAACCGAACAATCCAAGATTGTGCCAAATCGTCATCGATCAAATCCAGCTAATTGAGTTAGCCATACAAAGAAAGACCCCTGACCGTTCTTTAAAGTATAGGCAAACAAACAATAAATAAAAAAATATATAGTTATTTACCAGTATCCTTTTTTAATCAAGCTGTTTTTGGAACGATAATAGAGGGACTATCCTTACATTTCAGGACAGAGTCATGCCCATCCCCCAATACACAAGTGTATCAGTGTCAAAGAGAAGTGACACTGTCTTTACAGGTCATCTGAAATCAGAGCAATTTTATGCTGTTTTGTATGCTGTTAGAAAGTGTGCATATTGTGTCTTAACCTTATCCACACTAAAATAAAGCTGACACATACCCAAAGCAACATATCTTTTCATCAAACCCTAACCCTAACACGACGGTCCCCATAGAGGAGGACTGTCCTTACATTTCAGGTCAGAGTCATGCCCATCCCCCAATACACAAGTGATAAAATGAGTGAACAGAGAAAGTCACATTTTACTCAAAGTTGAGACGTCACAACAACGTCTTTAAGACAACGGTCCACATAAAACAGCCTAGTATGATGCCCAACTGTCCTACACTTAACATTATCAGTGTCAAAGAGAAGTAAACAATTAGGAACATACGATCACTTACTTTCTCACTCACTGATGAGGAAGGATTCACACGGCATTCAGTCACAGTCACTGATGTCTCGTCACCCAATTCCTGTAATTGTAAAAGTTATAAGTTGAATATCGAGCTCCCGATCCTCCGTATTCAACGTACGCAGAAAGTGTAATTGACGCGATGCCAGTTTACACTTTCTTCATAACTTGTACATGGAAGGTGGTCTAGCGGAAGTTCGATATTTGACTTCATAACTTGTTAAATATGGATATTTATTTTATGCAAAACGCATTGTTTTGATTCAGAAGGCTTTTATTAACACTCCAGATCGGTGTGAGCATATATTAATGATGGATGGATGTGGATGAAAGCACTTTGTTCAGTTCATAGTCACTGAACCCTATCACTGCCATTATAAAGCTTGGATGTGTCAGGGTATTATTAATATTTCTGCTATTATGTTCATCAGAAAGTCATATACACCTAGGATGTCTTGAGGGTGAGTAAAGCTTGGGGTAATTTTAATTTCAAAGTGACGTAATCCTTGAACATTGTCAAAGAGAAGTAAACAATTAAGGAACATACGATCACTTACTTTCTCACTCACTGATGAGGAAGGATTCACACTGCATTCAGTCACAGTCACTGATGTCTCGTCACACAATTCCTGTAATTGTGAGAAAGACAGGTACAAAACTGAGGCAAGGATGTTTGCCAGATAGTATTAACCAAAGTCTAAGTATCTACTGTCAATTTAATGGCTGTCGTGCACAAAGCAGACATAAAACATGTATACATGAGGATCCTGTCTATACAGTAATACAATTTATATTATAAAGGTCAATGTACCATTTCATCTCCAGTCAAAGCTGAATCTCCTTTCTTCGCAACGGTCTTTGACTTGTCTTTACAGGTCATCTGAAATCAGAGCAATTGTATACCATTATCATAAAATGTTTCAATTCTGATGCATAACATTTAACAAATGAATATGAATGTAGGTGTTATTCGTTGTTTTCTTCCAAAAAAAGTCCCTTAAAAGGCAAATTTTATACAAGAAAATCTCTCCAAACGCAAAACCCTCACCGCTAACTCAGGACAGGGTGAATTTTAGCAACTAAAAAGGGCCTGTTCACACCAAGGACAATAACTATAAAGTTATAGTTAAAAAAAATCTTTCAATATTTAAGAATAGCAGCATCTTCATAAGAGCTTAAACAATAACGGCACAGAGAAACAATATTGTTAGAATCACTTTCAAAAGATATCCAGATTAAACGCTAAAAACATTGACAGCCAATCAGAATTAATTCTGCTATACCAAGCTCGAGTATTTAAGCAGCAGACAAGCATGTGCTTACAGTAAACAGAAAGATACCTTCTGCTGGTGTGGATGCTAATGTAGTTATCATTGTTGGTGTGAACGGACCTTAACTGTTTACTTCTTTTTGACTGAAAGACACTGCAGTTGTTGCTGTATTGAAAGCATGTCCCGACTGAAAAGTGTGCATATTGGGTTTAAACCTTATCCACAATAAAATAAAGCTGACACATACCCAAAGCAACATATCTTTTCATCAAACCCTAACCCTAACCCTAACACAACGGTCCCCATAGGGAGGACTGTCCTTACATTTCAGGTCAGAGTCATGCCCATCCCCCAATACACAAGTGATGAAAATGAGTCAACAGAGAAAGTCACATTTTACTCAAAGTTGAGACGTCACAACAACGTCTTTAAGACAACGGTCCACATAAAACAGCCTAGTATGATGCCCAACTGTCCTCCACTTAACACTGTCAGTGTCAAAGAGAAGTAAACAATTAAGGAACATACGATCACTTACTTTCTCACTCACTGATGAGGAAGGATTCACACTGCATTCAGTCACAGTCACTGATGTCTCGTCACACAATTCCTGTAATTGTGAGAAAGACAGGTACAAAACTGAGGCAAGGATGTTTGCCAGATAGTATTAACCAAAGTCTAAGTATCTACTGTCACTTTAATGGATGTCGTGCACAAAGCAGACGTAAAACATGTATACATGAGGATCTTGTCTATACAGTAATACAATTTACATTATAAAGGTCAATGTCTGACACATACCCAAAGCAACATATCTTTTCATCAAACCCTAACCCTAACACGACGGTCCCCATAGGGGAGGACTGTCCTTACATTTCAGGTCAGAGTCATGCCCATCCCCCAATACACAAGTGATGAAAATGAGTGAACAGAAAGGCACATTTTACTCAAAGTTGAGACGTCACAACAACGTCTTTAAGACAACGGTCCACATAAAACAGCCTAGTATGATGCCCAACTGTCCTACACTTAAAGATTAGATTAACTTTGAAATGAAAATTAGCCAAACCTTTACTCACCCTCAAGCCATCTAGGCGTACACTGTAATCCCTGAAGTTGATTTAACCCAAACTAATTAAATAAATTAAACATAAACTTTTTAATTTTCTCTTCATTACACAATTGTTTTGGGTTTTGTGCACGATTTGCATGAATTCTCATTCTACTGGAATGTTTTAGTTCAATCAACTTAACTGTGCTAATTCAAGTCTGTTGTCAATGGCAACGAACAGGAATGCAAACAAGGAAGAATTTCATTGGGCAGTTTGAAATGACGCCAAGCTGGAATGTAGCGTGTGTTTCTGTCAACGTTTGCTGGTAAGTTGAAGAACTTTAGTTTTTACTCTGAAACAAGCTCTTATTAATTCGTTTCAGAATGTAAATGAGATACATATCAATATTGATCTCAAGGGACAGCAGTTAGCTAGTTTGGCTGCATTAACTTACATGCTAGTTAAGTCTTCCGCCACGGTCTCTTCACAGATCGCATTATTTGTAACTTAATCAGTGGAAATCATCTTGCCATTATGGTAAAGTTAAGATTATAGTGAATGCACGAATGTGTTATATCAAGTGTTCATCTCTTTTTAATAATTAATGCATTCTTGTTATTTGTCGATTTTGTAAGCACAATGTTCGTATAAACGTGAATGACCCTGCACTGATGATGTCAGCCTGCTCTTGGCAGGTCAAGCACCAACAGGCAAAAACCACAGCTGCGTTTTGCAAAAGTATCGTGAATCCAAAATCATGATCGTGTACAAAGCTAAGTTATCTACAAAATAAATGCAACATTGTGCTCACCTGTGTGCTGTTAGCCAAGCTAGCTATCTGTGTTTAAGTTTCAGTAGGATTTCATCCTGTGATATGCTTTTTTTTGTGTTAAATATAGTTTACATTGTCTGCTGGTAAAAATTAATGAAATAATGTGGATTTTTTGTCACTCAGCAGATTCCAAGCAGATCCAATCAAAGCTAAGATGCTTCAGTCTTGACCAGCTCTGTCAGGTAAAGTGAAATGCCTATGTTCATATTTTGTGTGTTTATTCATACACATGAAAAATAGATATTCAAATTCGACATTTGTTCAGTTTTGACAATTTCCTTATTAACAAACTTTGTTCTTCTGCTTTAGGTGTACCAGCAGGCTGGTTGGGAAGAAGAGAGTGATTTGAGAGATTTTGTGCAACAGACAAAGGTGTGTAAATTAAGCTGAAGTGTCAGCATCATTTTGAAATTATGCATGTGAATATTCTGAGTAATCTCTTTATTCATGTTTAGGCTTCTGATGATGAGGACAGCATACAGCCTAGAAAGTGAAGATATGACACAGCATCCACTGCCCTTCTACCTCCATCCATCTACTGTCGGAATCATCTTGGAGCAGAATTTTGTGATGGTTTCTTGTTATTCTCTAGAAACTGAATTTAAATAAATTGTGGATTCAAATAAATCACTGTTTGGTGTTCTTTGTTCTTTATAGTGGAGTTAACTTAAAAAGTAAGAATTCTTCAAAATAACTGAAATTAAAAAGCTATATTAAATTAAAGTCTTAAAATGAATGCAATAAAATGTGTGCAATTTAATATTTTAAGTGACCTAAATCAATAAATTTGAGCTATTTTAACAGATATTAGTTAAATGAACTAAAACTTTTTATTGCAATACTATTGTAATGTTAAGTACATTGGGTCTCATTCATGAAACACGAGCAGAACGAATTTTTGTGTAAATCGTGTGTAAAGTGGTTCTGGCGTAAATTTTCGGATTCATTAAAATGTTCGTATTTTCCAAATGTTAGTTGGTACGAAAGAAATCTACACCTGCTCCCAGTCACGCGTAAATAGTGCGTTTAACATCTGAATGTTTTGCTCATTAAAGGCTGCATTTTAATTCACCTTAATAAAAGTACATATTTACATAGCATTTTGAAAAAAAAAATATATCTAGTAATTACATACATTTTTTCTTTTTACTTTTTTGTGAGAGCCAGTAATAGCATCTGCAAACGGAGCACTTTAATCAAATAATTAATTGATTTCAATAGGGCTGGGCAAACTAATGGCCCCTTAATTGTTATGGAAATTGTTTCCTATAAAATGGCCAAAATCCTTCATTTGGTGTCAAATATGATGCCCGTCAGTCGGATTTAATGGGCGGGATTTATGGTAATTGAGAATGAGCGTGCACGCGCGTCCCATTTATGACTGAATGGAATTCATTAACTCACACACACATTTCACTATCACTTCTGACGTTTACGAAGTATTTGTGAATCAGGAGAAGAGTTTTCGGGAAGGTCTCTTTACGCGCAAATCACTCACATATTTACTCGTATATTTACGAATGTTTCATGAATGAAACCCATTAAACGTAAAATGTCTTGTTTGTTCAACAAGAGAAAATCAATTTTTTAGGCAACGAGTTTCCATAAATTTTTAGGTTCAATCAACTTGTACGGGCTTCCAGTGTATATGGCTTTCTTGTTTCTGACAAAGACAATCAGAAACAAGAGAAATATTACTAAATATCCTGACACATCCGAGCTTATAATGGCAGTGATAGGGTTCAATGAGTATGAACTGAACAAAGTGCTTCCATCCACATCCATCCATCATAAACCTGTACTCCACACGGCTACAGAGTGTTAATAAAGGCCTTCTAAAGCGAAGTGATGCATTTGTGTAAAAAGACATCCATATTTAAACAAGTTATAAAGTTGAATATCGAGCTCCCGCCAGACCGCCTTCCATATTCAACGTACGCAGAAAGTGTAAATGACGCGATGCCAGTTTACACTTTCTTCATAACTTGTACATGGAAGGTGGTCTAGCGGAAGTTCGATATTTGACTTCATAACTTGTTAAATATGGATATTTATTTTATGCAAAACGCATTGTTTTGATTCAGAAGGCTTTTATTAACACTCCGGATCGGGTGGGAGCATATTAATGATGGATGGATGTGGATGAAAGCACTTTGTTCAGTTCATAGTCTGAACCCTATCACTGCCATTATAAAGCTTGGATGTGTCAGGGTATTTATTAATATTTCTGCTATTATGTTCATCAGAAAGTCATATACACCTAGGATGTTGAGGGTGAGTAAAGCTTGGGGTAATTTTAATTTCAAAGTGACGTAATCCTTGAACATTGTTGTCAAAGAGAAGTAAACAATTAAGGAACATACGACTTACTTTCTCACTCACTGATGAGGAAGGATTCACACTGCATTCAGTCACAGTCACTGATGTCTCGTCACACAATTCCTGTAATTGTGAGAAAGACAGGTACAAAACTGAGGCAAGGATGTTTGCCAGATTGGCACTACAACCAATACTAGTATCAACCAAAGTCTAAGTATCTACTGTCACTTTAATGGCTGTCGTGCACAAAGCAGACGTAAAACATGTATACATGAGGATCTTGTCTATACAGTAATACAATTTACATTATAAAGGTCAATGTCTGACACATACCCAAAGCAACATATCTTTTCATCAAACCCTAACCCTAACACGACGGTCCCCATAGAGGAGGACTGTCCTTACATTTCAGGTCAGAGTCATGCCCATCCCCCAATACACAAGTGATGAAAATGAGTGAACAGAGAAAGGCACATTTTACTCAAAGTTGAGACGTCACAACAACGTCTTTAAGACAACGGTCCACATAAAACAGCCTAGTATGATGCCCAACTGTCCTACACTTAACACTGTCAGTGTCAAAGAGAAGTAAAGATTAAGGAACATACGCTCACTTACTTTCTCGTTCACTGATGAGGAAGGATTCACACTGCATTCAGTCACAGTCACTGATGTCTCGTCACCCAATTCCTGTAATTGTGAGAAAGACAGGTACAAAACTGAGGCAAGGATGTTTGCCAGATAGTATTAACCAAAGTCTAAGTATCTACTGTCACTTTAATGGCTGTCGTGCACAAAGCAGACATGCAGAATCTTTTTTTTTTTTAACAAATTCATGAAATGCAGAACAGAGTGAAACATGGTTGACTTTCAAATAAATAAAGTCTTCAAGAAACTCACCCTTAAAAGCCAAGGCCACGAGGAATCCCCATAGTTGTATGTGACCTCCTCATCTGGAAAGATATCTCTTATACTAAATAGGCACAGGTGTGGTCTTCCGTCAACAATTATTGTCTTGACTTTGCAATTTGGATTTCTGTGATCATCATTCAGCAGTCGCCCAAGTGAACCGTCCACTTTAGTAGCATCTATGCTGTGAGAAAAATAATGCAGTAAGAAACTTAAAACATTCCTAACTGAAACAAGGTTCTAACTGAACAATATATATTTTTGGGGTTAGGGTAACCTTGGCCTATTTAACCTATATTAAAAAATACACATTGTGACAGTTAACTTCCCTTCCTGAGAATTTAAAAGGTGAGATGATAGGCTAAATATATAACCCCACTTAGGAATCAGCCTGCTAAACAATAACCATGTTATTGATTATCACTAACTTATAAGTTCCTATTGTTATAAGAACCCTAGCAAAGCTGCTACAGTAATAATAATAGAAACAATAATATTAATCATAATTATCGTTGAAAAAAATGGCCAGCTTACCAATAACGTGTTCCATTCCATGTGAAGTCAAACAAGTAGTTGCCTTCAACATCTTCAACATGTTTACTTTGAGAGAGAATCCCACGGTCTTCAACAACAAAGGTGGATGATTCAATGTGCTCAAGAGCAAACACACCTCTCCCTAAAAGGACAAATAATAATAAAAATAATAATAATAAAACATGAACCCAAGTGCACCTATTTATTACACAACTAACCATCTTATCTTTTTAAAGGGTTAAATCCTGTAAAACTTTGTAATGTAATGAGGTGCAGCAAGTGACAAAATATTTCAAGCATTGGTTACCAATGAAATACTAGTTGAGTTTGGTTACCCTATTCTCTGTAACCTATACAGAATTTCAGTAGTATTTTGAAATAAAAAATATAATTTTATAAGTTTTTTTGTTTCTTCAACCTTTATGTAAATAATAGGCTGACCCTAGGGCAAAATGTGTGAATGTGAAAGACCATGTTCAGACTGCCAGCAATACAGTGCACTTCTCATTGTCACCTCTGAAGGATGTGAGGGAATGCAAGGAAAGGAAATAAGATCAGAGGATCCAAAGGATAGCTTATTTGTTTACTGAAATATTCTTGATTTCAAAACAACATAGCTGCACTCAAGTGATCTGCCTTGGGTTGTTAAAGGATTAGTTTCACCCAAAAATGAAAGTCTGTAATCGTTTGTGTTTTTTTTTGTCGAGAACAACAAGATATTTGAAGAATGAATCCACAGACCTTTCGTT